>CAUYPK010034012.1:0-64504 GCA_963574355.1 Loris lydekkerianus
ATCTGAAATTAACTTGAAAGGAAATATCCTGTTACCATATCAACACAATCACTTTTGCAGTAAACATCTTCTTCTAGACTAATCTCTGGGTAGGTATTTAAATAAAGATCACAAAGAAGAAAGTAGCCACAGGGGAACAGAGTTAATGGAAGAGTATCTTCAAGCATTCACTCAGTTTACTCAGTATGAAGTAACAACTGTGTCTTTTCCTCAGGGCAGAGCACCTATAGACCTCTGACAATATGTTGTTAACATACGTCAACCCTCTGGCCCCTATCTCTGAGGAAGGGCAGCATGCCCTTTGATCTCAGGCTTCACAGGGTATACAGCTTCAGAGAATGGGCTTGTGGAATTTTTAACTCTAGGCAAGCCAACTCTGCATGTGTCCCAGGGGGCCCAGGTCTCTTAAGCCTCTGGAAAAAAAGCAAGCCATTTTAAACTCACACTGAGTTCACTTTGTGTGCTTGATGTAGGATATATTTATTTCTAAATATTATCCTACACACAGTCTGGGATACTTAGTTACAGCAGCCTACACTAACACAAATACATTTCCTGGTCTTATTAAACAAATGCTACTACACATAGTGCAACTTCTTCTCTGGGACATAGGGTCATAATTGTGAGCATCAAGCTGGGCTTTGTTACAACGTAGTCATACTCTGCAGGACTACTTTTTTTTTTTTTTTTTTTTTTTTGCAGTTTTTGGCTGGGGCCCGGTTTGAACCCACCACCTATATGGGGCAGCACCCTACTCCTTTGAGCTACAGACACCGCCCCAGAACTACTTTTAAGTATAGAGTTACTTTCTTCTTCTTTAAATGGTTCCCAGCCACTCTGCTTTTGGAACTCAAGACTACATTTTATAGTTTTTCTGTTTCTTCCCCAAATACAAGGCTGTCAGCTGTTCTATCCCAAGAAAGTCTTCCTTTAACACTTGCTACCCTGTAGCATGAGCATTATCTGGGAGCTTACTAGAAATTCAGAATCTGGGTTACATCCCAGCACTTCTCAATCAGATTCTCATTTGAATAAAATTTCCAGGTGTTCAATATGCACAATAATGTACAATGCCTTAAAATGAAGCAGACCAGTGTTTTTTAACCTTGTCTACATATTGGTATCACCTGGGGAGGAGGGGATGAAAAATACTGATTCTTGGCCCTCCCTGTCCCCCATAGCCTCAGCATAAGTGGTCTAGAAAATGCTGAGAATATTGGAGGTTTAAGAACTCCTAGTTGATCCTTATGTGCAGCCATCATGAAAGGTCTTTTGCATGTGGCTACTTCCTCCTAGTTGCTTGAACTTGCTGGTTCAGTGAATGGAGAAGCAAGCTTATTCATGATTATGCAGCTGTGCTACTGACCATTAAATTCATAAGGCACCAAATAGCCCCCATTATTAAGGATCTTCTATGAGCCAGGAGCATATCTTCACTATACTTACTGTTACTCTAATTTGAATTTAGGAAGCTGAGGCTCAAACGAAAGTTAGCCATGTTTCCAGGGTCATGTAACTCCGAAAGTGATGGAACCAGAATTATAATTAATCTCTGGTTGCTAAGCCATAGACTTTGCAGAAGTCATTAGAAAGGAAACAAAGATTCTCTAAGCAAGAAAAGCACCCCAGGAAAGAGTTTTCTTTTCCACGGCCTTACAGGCTTAGTTGCAAAGAGAAAATCTCTCCAACTGGCCCCTGGCACTTGAAAGAGTCACTTTCCCTTCTGGAGTCATTCTGGCTCCCTCCCATGGCATTTCTGACTTGAATAGCCTCCTTTACCTAGACCAGGCCTAGAAAATGAGAATCCAGGCACAGAATTATGCATTGCTAGTCCTTTCTCAAGATCAAGATCAAACCTCAATATGGTTTGTGCTGATTTTTGCTGATCTGTAACAGAAGGCTCCTCACTTTGTGGATTGTCTCCTTAGTCTCAATAATGCCAAACAAGTAGCTTATGCTAGTACCTGGGATAAAGAAGAGAGTCAATTAAAAATTTCAGTTTTATAAATATAATACTTTTAAAAGTTTAATGAATGATCTTTCTTCCATCTCTTTTCACCCAATGGATTCTACCCTACCCTACATTCAGGCAGCCAGAACATTTACATTTATTTTCTTGGGAAAGAGATAGAATAGCACTGGGGTAGAAAACCTGTGGCCTTCTAAATCCTTCAGTGCAGCCTTTTGACTGAATCCAAATTTTACAGAACAAGCCCTTTTATTTTTATTAATACATTTTTGCCTTTTATATTTTTACTTTATCTTTTAAAGGAATGCATTTAAAATATCAAATAATAAAATAAGTTTCAATGAAATAATCCTTCCAGATTAACTGGCATAATTAGAACCTTAGGGCTAAATTTATGGCTGCTACACTCATAGTTTAGTCTAACCTCTCCTGCCTGACTGGCACCACTACTGCAAAAGGCTGGCTGGCAAGAGTTAAGGGGGTCAAGTACACCAGTTGGTTAGCAGCTTCTGACAATAGTGCACTATGCTTCTATTTGAAGTGGAATTTGTGAATAGTTGCATAGCTCAACCGTACTTTTTTTTTTTTTTTTTGCAGTTTCTGGCCAGGGCTGGGTTTGATCAACAGTACTTGTTAATTCTGTCTGCTTAACAGCCCATCACACTAAAGAAGACCAGGTGGATTGCTTGAACTCAGGAATTCAAGACCAGCCTGAATAAGAGTAAGACCCCATCTCTACTAAAAGTAGGAAAACTAGCCAGGCATTGTGGCGGGTGCCTGTAGGCATAGCTACTCAGGAGGCTGAGGCAAGAGATTACTTGAGCCTAGGAGTTTGAGGTTGCTGTGAGCTAGGCTGATGCCATGGTACCCTAGCCCAGACAACAGAATGTGAGACTTTGTCTCAATAAAATAAAATAGAATATAAAATAAAATAAAATAATTTTCCTTTAGAGACAGGGTTTCACCGTGTCACTCAGACTGGAATGCAGTGACCTGCTTATAGCTCACTGCGACCTTGAACTCCTTCTACCGTGTGATTTGTACATCTGTGTAGCTGTCCAGTCTATCCCTCCATAAAACTACATACTTTGAAGAACAGACAGTAGTAATATACAGTCACTTTTTGGGGGGCTTGATCCCATACTTGGGACCCTTTCCCGACCAGAACCCACCCCAGACTCTGGAACAAAGTGACCCGTGAGCAGAAAGGCATATAAGCAGCCATAGTAGGTGTTATAAGGACCAGTAATCTTAGTCTGGGAATAAAGAGTTCCTGAGTCAATTAAAAATTTAATTGACTCTTTTCTTTATCCCAGGTACTAGCATAAGCTTCTTGTTTGGCGTTATTGAGGCTAAGGAGACAAGTCCATGAAGTGAGGAGCCTTCTGTTACAGATCAGCAAAAATCAGCACAAACCATATTGAGGTTTGATCTTGATCTTGAGAAAATGCTAGCAATGCATAATTCTGTGCCTGGATTCTCATTTTCTGGGCCTGGTCTAGGCCCTAAAGGAGGCTATTCTGGTCTAGGCCCTAAAGGAGGCTATTCAAGTCAGAAATGCCATAGGAGGGAGGCAGAATGACTCCAGAAGGGAAAGTGACACTTCCCAGTGCCAGGGGCCAGTTGGAGAGATTCGCTCTTTGCAACTAAGCCTGTAAGGCCATGGAAAAGAAAACTCTTTCCTGGGGTGCTTTTCTTGCTTAGAGAATCTTTGTTTCCTTTCTAATGACTGCTCCAAGAGAAACAGATGCAAAAAGGGCTGTGCTCTGTGTTTTGTAGATGGTTTCCTGACTGGTCTCACTTGAGGGCTGGGCAGTATACTCCTTCACTGCTTTCCTTTAGGAATCCCTCCTGACTTCCACGGGGGTTTTTAGGAGCTGGCATCAGAAAGATGAGGAGAGAGGAAAAGATTATGTTCATGTAGCAAAAGGTGCAATGATGCCTAGAAAAGCTTATCAGACCTTGAACACACCTAGGTGAGTAAATTATCTAGATAAAAAGAAAATGTGCACTTGCCTGTTCTTCATTTTGCTCTTGGGTTGGGGCTGAGAGAAAAATGGGACAGCACTAGGCTGGTATGGCACGTTCATCCATCAGAAATGGCTTGCTTTGGCAACTACTCCTGGATTATTTTCTCATGGGCGAAAGTGAACTTGTAACATTCCCAACCACCTACTCCTTTTTTTGTATTTCAGATTTTAATTCATGGCACAGAGGTCCACCCAAGTGCTCAAGAAGAAATCGTCCTTCCTTCTCCCTCTTGCACAACTCACATGCCCAGTTGGATGACAAATCCTGCTGATTCCAGCTCCTCAAGTCTCTCCATTCCTGACCCCACCCCATCTTAGTTTACAGTAGGTAATTTCCTCTGCTGAGTGATAGTGTATCTTAAATAGCTCCCTGCCTTAGTGTCCTCCAGGCCATGTCAGCAGACTTGTCTTTCCAAAGCACATCTATTTTGTCACTTCTCTGCTTATAAACTTTTGCTACGTGCCCATTCCCTGCAGGATAGACTCCAGATCCCTTCCTATGGTGCCCACTGCTTTCCAGATGCTGGCCCCTGGCCTCATGTCCTTGTCACTCCCTTCTTTTCAGACTTCCCCCAAATCTGGTGTGCCCCAGCCACAACAAAATGCCTCTATGCTTCACTCACACCAGTCCCCTGCCTAAAAACCTTCTGCTCCTTCTCAACTTGATAATGTCCTTGTAGACCCAGTTCTCATGGCAGTTCCTAGAGTGTGTCCCCCCTTGACAGCCATAGGTTGTGGGCTTCCCAGAGCAGTTTGCACAAACTCCTATTCATTTCTGCATTCATCTTTTTTTTTTTTTTTTGGAGAGAGTCTCACTTTGTGGCCCTCAGTAGAGTCCCACGGTGTTACAGCTCACAGCAACCTCAAATTCTCGGGCTCAAGCAATTCTCTTCCCAAGTAGCTAGGACTACAGGTACCCACCATGACCTCAGCTATTTTTAGAGATGAGATTGCCCTCTGGATCAGGCTGGTCAGAAACTCATGAGCTCAGGCAAAATACCAGCTGCAGGCTCTCAGAGTACTAGGATTACAGGTGTGAGCCAATACGTCCAGGGCTGCATTTGTCATTTTAATTTAAATGTATAGCCTCTATACATTTAAATATATATCTGGAGAGCAGAAACTCTACTAGAAACATAATAGGTGTTCAATTAAGTTTCAATGATTGAGTCTATATCACAACTCAAATTCCAAAGACAGAAGAAATTTTTTCCTATCTTTTTTTTTTTTTTAAGATGGGCAGTTTATGCTTAGGCCACTCTTCCCTAATGCTTCTCTTCTTACTTTCCCTTTTTCTATTTCTTTATGCTTTCTTTCAGCTGGTAATCACTCCCCTCACCTCTCAGCATGATCCTCCCACTCCCAGGCTATGAAGACAACTCTTCTCTTTGGGAGAGTTCCCCACCAGCTCCTGGAGGGAAGGTCAGGAAGACAGAGCAGGTCCCACCCCCACGGGGGTGGTGGTGGTGGTTGCAGCCAAATCTAAAAATACAAACCATGCTGCCAAGGAGGAGGCTGGAAACCACTCAAGTGGAATCAGCTCCAGAGACAAAGGACATGCCTAGAGAGAGGAGAAAGAGACATCACTGTCAAATCAGAGGCAGGCCTGGGTGCAGAGATGCGCCTAACATTTTCCACATAGGTGGGGAAGAGAAGGTCATTATGGTATCACTGACAGATGGGACTGGAATTGGATGGAGGAGGGGCGAGGGTGGAAACAGAGGAACAACATAGGGACATATTCCACCCAAGCACAGACTATGTTGTCCAGGGGACAACACAGAGATACTTCTGGCGTGGGCTGGGTTGGATGGCTAAGGAGTTTATTGTAACTATGAATGATGCCAGGACCCAGCTTTTCAACAGGTGTGATTCTTTACACTGCTGAGGCCACTTTAAATGAGACCCAAGCTGCATAATCTTGTAGAATCCTAGGAGAGATTTAGAAAGGGAACAGTATGTGCCCCACCAAGGAGATAAGAATAGAAATTTCCCAACTAGCTCCAGAAAGAATATTCTATGAACAAGAAGAGTCTCCACTTTGTGTTCATAGGCAGCTCAGATGCTTCCTGGGACATTCCCTGTGCTGTGGGACCAGGAAGGGAAACCTTATCAGGACAGATGGGATGTGTCACTGCCACTGAGACCCTTGTTCTGTTCTCAGAGATGTTTGTCAGGGAGGTCCCTTGATGAGCTCTTGGCATCTTGTTACCGTCTTTAAATGAGCATGGAAGGACATCTTGGCTCATGGATCCAACACTGTTTGGTTGGCTCATTTGTACCTGGAATTCTAGACTCTGAATGTCAACTAGGGAAAAGACAAGTGTTCATTCTATCATAAGCAATGTGAAGCTTGTCACTGGTAAATAAGACATAGGGTAACTCAAATACCAAGGGGTAATAGCATTGCTTAATTCTCAGACCCCAAAAGCTCACAAGGGGAGTCCAGAATCCCTTTTCTCCACTCAGTTCCGATTGAGGCTCCTGTAAGTGTAACTTGTGTAAATTTAGAAGCAAAGAGATGTCAACATTCATTCCATTCTGAACCCTAGAATCCTGACTCTATATCCCTCAGTGCTGGGCACCCCAGAAATTTCCAAGGCCCAGTCAGATTTCAGCCCAATTCAGTGCCCTGGGGGCAGGCTTCAGCTGTGTCATCAGCTCACAGACAAAGCCCACAGTGGGGTCTTCCCGGGCTTTTCTCGATCCCAGTTTTCTTACTGGAAATTGAGCCCTAGCTCTGTTCAGGGACATGGGTCTGCTCCATTTCCAGGGCTGCTATAAGCTTCATTAGAGACTTTTCTCCAGAGCATAACAAGATTTCCCGCAGGTGATTTTCCCCTTCCAATAATTCCAAGTCCCTCCTCCACCTTGCCCCTAGCTCTTCATTCTATAGCAGCCACCAGGAAAAACCTCTCTCTGACCCTGCTACTGCCACACCTCTGGGAGTTAGCCACAGCAGCAGTCATGATGCTTGGCTCTCTTAAAACCCAGCACGGCATTATATTCTACATTTACTAAGTTTCACATGTACCCTTGTAAAATGCACCGCAGGTGTAATCCCACCTATCACCCTCCCTCCACCCCCTTCCCCCTCCCTTTCCCCCTTCCCCATACTCTTAGGTTATAACTGGGTTATAGCTTTCATGTGAAAGCCATAAATTAGTTTCATAGTAGGGCTTAGTACAAACTGTTTATAAAACCAGTGTATGGTGCCCCATGATCGCATTAATGTACCCAGCTATGATTTAATATTAATAAAAAAACCTGGACAAATGAGGGATGATGGAGTGAAACATCACTTTCTATATTTCTATTTCTGACCTTGTAATTCTATCATTAATCAGAAAATAAAATGCTTTTTACTTTTGAAAAAAAAACCAAAAAAACCCAGCCCGGCAGCCCTTTTATCTCCAACCTCTTTGCTAACAATTTCTCACTCTCCGTACTTCCTGTGCTGCTGCTATTCCTTCTCTTGGGTCAGTCACCCCTAGAGGGGCCTGGGGCATTGGAGTAAGCAGAATAGCAGAATGAGTTCACGTTACCATCTGTCACTCCCTAGCTGGGGGACACTGGGGAGCTAATTCACCCCACTAAACCCCGGTCTCCTCTAGAGCAGAGCTCAACACAGGCCCGGCCCATAGGAAACAAAGTAGCTGTTTGTATGGGGTGGGGTGGGCTGCCCTTGCAACCCTCTATCCCTGTCTCTAAGGGCCAGAGAAGACCACTTACAAATCAAAACATTAAATTCTCAGAAAATCTTTCTGTTTTCAAAGAATCCTAACAAATGCCTTTTATTTAATTTGTATCTTAATTCTGTGAGGCAGACAGAACATATGTAACAACTTCCTTATTTGGGGGTAGCTTGGTTATATTTAAAGAGCTTGCCAAAATTCACCCAACTAGAAATGAAGGACCATTAGGATTCAATTCTTTTAAATCCCAGTCTAGGGCTTCCACAGTATCATACTGGTCTCAATCATTAAATCGAAGTGACCCCTTCTTTTATTCTGATATTTAATCATTGATTATGTTTTCTTTTCAAAGCTTGTCTTGTTGAGGTGTACCTGTTCTGACAAATGAATACACTCACATAACCCACACTCCATCAACTTGGAGAAAACTGTCATCACACAGGCAAGCTCCCTCAGTGAATCTCCTTCCATTTCTCCATGGAGCAACTCTGCGATTTTGATTTCTGGGTTTTTTTTTTTGTTTTTTTTTTTTTCTTAATTTCAAGTTATTGTGAGGGTGTAAATAACTAGGTCACAATTTTTGAATTTGTTGGGTAGAGTCCCTTGTGTAGTTGTGTCCTGCACCCCAAAGGTGTGCCATACACCCCTACTCTGTGCTCTTTATGTAGGAACACATCAATCCTCTTCCCCCCTTTTCTGTCCCCCTCCCCCCAACTTGAATAGAATTCTGTTTTTCTCCTATGTGGGTGTGTGTTAGATCATCTACTGGCTTTGTAATAAAATTGAGTATATTGGATACTTGCTTATCCATTCTTGTGGTACTTTACTAAGAAGACTGTGTTTCAACTCCATCCAGGTTAATACAAAAGATGTAAAGTCTCCATCTTTTCTATGGCTGAATGGTACACATATACCACAGCTTGTTAATCTATTCCTGAGTTGATGGGCATTTAGATTGTTTCCACATCTTGGTGATGGTAAATTGAACTGTGATAAATAATCCAGTGTAAATATCTTTATGATAAAATGATTTTCTTTTCTTCTGGGTAGATGCCCAGTTGTAAGGTCAAATGAGGGGTCTAATTTGAGTTCTTTAAGGATTCTCCATACTTTTTCCCAAAGAGGCTGTATTAGTTTGCAGTCCCACCAACAGTGTAAAAGTGTCTCTCTTTCTCCACGCATGTGCCAGCATCTGCAAATTCTGGGACTTGGCGATGTGAACTGCTCTCACGGGAGTTAAGTGAATATCTCAGGGTGATTTTGATTTGCATTTCTCTGATGATTAGATATGATGAGCATTTTTTTTCATATGTTTGTTAGCCATTCCATCTGTCTTCCTCAGAAAAGGTTCTGTCTCTTGCCCAGTGATTGTTAGAGCTCTTTTTTTGTTGATTAATTTTGAGTTCTCTATAAATCCTAGTCATCAAGCCTTTGTCAGATTCATAACATGTAAAAATCCTTTCCCATACCAAAGGTTGTGTGTTAATTGTTGTGTCCTTAGCTATACAAAAAGCTTTTAAGCTTAGTTAAGTCCCATTTGTTAATTTTTGTTGTTGTTGCATTTGCCACTGAAGTCTTCATAAAATCTTTCCCCAGGCTGGCTGACATCCTCAAGAGTTTTTCCAACATTTTGTTCTAGGATTTTTATCATTTCATGTCTTAGATTTAAATCTTATCTATCTTGAGTCAATTTTTGTAAGGGGTGAAAAGTGTGGGTGCAATTTCAGTCTTTTACATGTAGTTATCCAATTCTCCCAGCACCATTTATTGAATAGGGATTCTTTGCCCCAGTATATGTTTTGTTTGATTTATCAAAGATCAAATGGCTAAAAGAGACTGGTTTCGTCTGTTGGTTTTCTATTCGGTTCCATATGTCTATGTTGCTATTTTTGTACCAATACTATGCCGTTTTGATCACTGTGGACTTTTAATATAGCCTGATGTCTGGTATAGTGATGCCTCCATCTTTGTTTTTATTAATAAAAAATGGCTGTGGCTATATGGGTTTTTGACTGGTGCCATACAAAATGAAGCATTATTGTTTCCAGTTCTTCAAAGTATGATGCTGTTTTTTAATGGGGATTGCATTGACTCTGTAGATTGCTTTGGGTAGTATAGACATTTTAACAATGTTGATTGTTCCTACCCAACAGCATGGTATGTTCTTCCATTTGTAAATATCTTCTGCTATTTCTTTTCTTAGGGTTTCATAATTCTCTTTATAAGGCTCTTCACCTGTTTTGTTAGATATATTCCCAAATACTTGATTTTATTTGAAGCTACTGTGAAGGGAAATGTACCTTTGATTAGCTTCTTGACTTGGTTGTTATTGGCTGATGCAAAGGCTGCTGATTTGTGGACATTGATTTTATACCCCGAGATGTTACTGTATTTCTTGATCACTTCCAGGAATCTTGTGGTTAAGTCTCTGGGATTTTCTAAGTATAAGCAGATTGTTGGCAGAGAGTGAGAGTTTGACCTCCTCTGCTCCCATTTGGATGCCCTTTATAGCCTTCTCTTGCTTGATTGCATTACCTAGAACTTTCAGCACTGTATTGAATAGTAATGGTGATAGAGGACATCCTTGTCTGGTTCCTGTTCTAAGTGAAAAAGCTTTCAGTTTTACTCCATTCAGTATGACATTAGCTGTTTTTTTTTTTTGTTTGTTTGTTTTTTTGTTTGTTTTTGTTGTTGTTGTTGTTGTTATTGTTTTTTGTAGGTGGCTTAAATCAGTTTAAGAAATGTGCCACCTATACCTATGTTCTTTAGTGTCCTTGTTAGACAAAGATCATGAATGTTACCAAATGCTTTTTCTGCATTTACTGAGAGGATCATACAGTCTTTGTTTTTGCTTCTATTAATATGGTGAATTACATTAATAAATTTGTGTATGTTAAACCAGCCTTGCATGCCTGGGATGAAGCCTACTTGTTCGTGATGTATAATTTTTTTTAATGTGTAGCTAAAATCTATTGGCTAAGATTTTATTATTTTTGCTTCAATATTCATTAGTGAAATTGGTCAGTATTTATCTTTTTTAGTTGGGTCTTTTCCTGGTTTGGATATTAGTGCAATGTTTTCTTTACAGAATGTGTTAGGGAAGGTTCCTTCCTTCTCAATGTTTTGAATAGGTTCTGGAGTATAGGTATAAACTCATCTATGAGGGTTAGATAGAATTCTGGTGTGAAGCATCTGGTCCAGGGTTTTCTTTTTGTTGTTGTTGTTGCTGTTGTTGTTGGAAGATTTTTTATTGTTTCGTCAATTTCAGTGTTTGATATTGGTCTCTTTAAGAGATCTATTTCTTCCTGGCTATGTAGGGAGATGGTATGATTCCAGGTATTGGTCCATTTCCTACACATTGCCAAATGTCTGGGCATAGAGTTTCTTATAGTAGACAGAGATAATTTCTTGTATCTCAGTGATATCCATTGCTATTTCCTCTTTTTCATTTTTTTTTTTTTTTTTTTTTAATTCTTGGGGATTCATTGAGGGTACAAAGAACCAGGTTACATTGGTTGTATTTGCTAGGTAAAGTCCCTCTTATAATTGTGTCCTGCCCCCAAAAGGTGTGTCACACACCGTGACCCCCCTCACCTCCTCCCTCTTTCCTTCCTTCTGC
Organism: Loris lydekkerianus; assembly: GCA_963574355.1. Classification (NCBI taxonomy): domain Eukaryota; kingdom Metazoa; phylum Chordata; class Mammalia; order Primates; family Lorisidae; genus Loris; species Loris lydekkerianus. The sequence continues at coordinate 11,314 of CAUYPK010034012.1, forward strand.
TCTTCCCTTTCACTACTCCCTCCCTCCTTTCCTCTCTCTGCTCTCCTCTTCCCCCACCCCTCACTGTGTACTAGGTCATCAACTGTCCGCATATGAGAATTGAGTACATAGGATTCTTGCTTCTCCAGTCTTGTGATGCTTTACTAAGAATAATGTGTTCCACTTCCATCCAGGTTAATACAAAGAATGTAAGGTCTCCATCTTTTTTAATGGCTGAATAGTATTCCATGGCATACATATACCACAGTTTATTAATCCATTCCTGGGTTGGTGGGCATTTAGGCTGTTTCCACATTTTGGCGATTGTAAATTGATCTGAGATAAACAGTCTAATGCATGTGTCCTTATGGCAAAAGGATTTTTTTCCTTCTGGGTATGGGAAATGGGATTGCAAGATCAAGTGGGAGGTCTAGATTGAGTTCTTTGAGGGTTCTTCATACTTCCTTCCAAAAAGGTTGTATTAGTTTGTAGTCCCACCATCAATGTAAAAGTGTTCCTTTCTCTCCACATATTTGCAGTTTTGAGATTTTGTGATATGGGCCATCCTCACTGGGGTTAGATGATATCTCAGGGTGGTTTTGATTTGCATTTTTCTGATAATTAGGGATGATGAAGATTCATCTATCTTCTTTAGAGAAGATTCTATTCATCTCTCTTGCCCATTGACATATGGGATTGTTGGTTTCTTTAATGTGGATTAATTTGAGTTCTCTGTACATCCTAGTTATCAAGCTTTTGCATATTCAAAATATGCAAATATCCTTTCTCATTCTGAAGGTTGTCTATTTGCTTGGTTGTTGTCTCTTTAGCTGTACAGAAGCTATTCAGTTTGATTAAGTCCCATTTGGTTATTTTTGTTGGTGTTGCAATTGCCACAGAAGTATTCTTCATAAAGTCTTTCCCCAGGCCAATATCTTTTTTTCCTGTGCTTTTTTGAGAATTTTTTAAGTTTTATGCCTTAAATTTCGGTCTTTTATTTATCTTGAAATCAATTTTTATGAGTAGAGAAAGGTGTGGGTCCAGTTTCAGTCTTCTACATGTGGATATCCAGTCCTCCCAGTATCATTTATTGAATAGGGATTCTTTCCCCCAGTGCATGTTCTTGTTTGGTTTATAGAAGATTAGGTGGCTGTAATGTGTTAGTTTCATTTCCTGGTTTTCTATTCAATTTCAAATGTCTATGTCTCTATTTTTGTGCCAGTACCATTCGGATTTGATCACCATGGCCATGTTGTACAGCCTAAAGTCTGGTATGCTGATGGCTCCAGCTTGCTTTTTATTACTAAGAACTGCCATAAACTATACGGGTTTTTTTTTTCTGGTTCCATACAAAATGAGGAATTATTTTTTCCAAGTCTTGAAAGTACAATGTTGGTATTTTAATAGGGATGGCATGGAATCTGTAGATTTTTTTTTTTTTTTTTTTTTTTTTTTTTTGAGACAAAGTCTCACTATGTTGCCCTTGGTAGAGTGCCATAGCATCACAGCTCACAGCAACTTCAAACTCTTGGGCTTAAGTGATTCTTTTGCCTCAGCCTCCCAAGTAGCTGGGACTACAGGTGCCTGTCACAATGCTCAGCTATTTTTTGATTGTAGTTGCCATTGTTGTTTGGCATACCTGGGCTGAATTTGAACCTGCCAGCTCTGGTGTATGTAGCTGGCACCTTAGCTGCTGAGCTACAGGCACTGAGCCAATGAATCTGTAGATTTCTTTGGGAAGTATAGACATTTGAACAATGTTGATTCTTCTTAGCCATGAGCATTGTATGTTTTTCCATTTGTTAATATCCTCTCCTATTTCTTTCCTTAGGGTTTCATAATTTTCTTAATATAGGTCCTTCACCTCTTCTGTTAGATATATTCCTGGGTATTTCATTTTCTTTGAGGCTTTGGTGAAGGGTGTTATGTCCTTGATTAGTCTCTTCTCTTGGCTGTTATTGGCATATACAAAGGCTACTGACTTGTGGACATTGATTTTTATATCCTGAGACATTACTGTATTTTTTAACAACTTTCCGGAGTATTGTGGTTGAGTCTTTGGGGTTCTCTAAGTATAAGATCATATCAGCAAAGAGGGAGAGTTTGGCCTCCTCTGCTCCCTTTGGATGCCCTTTATTTCCTTGTCTTGCCTAATTTTATTGGTTAGAACTTGCAGCACTATGTTGAATAGAAATGGTGACAGAGGACAACCTTCTCTGGTTCCAGTTATAAGAGGAAAAGCTTTCAGTTTGACTCCATTCAGTAAAATATTAGCTGTGGGTTTGTGACAGATAGTGTTGTTCAGTTTAAGAAATGTGCCACCATGCCTACAGTCTTCATGTTCTAAGTAGAAAAGGATGCTGGATTTTATCAAATGCTTTTTCTGCATCTATTGAGAGGGTCATATGGTCTTTGTTTTTGCTTCTGTTTGTATGGTGAATCATATTCATGAACTTGCATGAACTTGCATGTTAAACCAGCCTTGCATCCCTGGGATGAAACCTACTTGATCATGATGTATGACTTTTTTAATGATAAGCTGTAATCTATTGGCTAGGATTTTGTTGAGAATTTTTGAATTTATATTCATTAGTAAAATTGATCTGAAGTTCTCCTTTTTAGTTGGGTATTTTCCTGGTTTTGGTATCAAGGTGATGCTTGTTTCATAGAATGTGTTGGGGAAGATTCCTTCCTCCTCATTCTGTTTGAAATAATTTCTGGAGGGTAGGAATAACCTCTTCTTTGAAGGTTTTATAGAATTCTGGTGTGAAGCCATCCAGACCAGGACATTTTTTTGTTGGGACATTTTTTATTGTTTCTTTTATCTCAGTGCTTATAATTGGTCTGTTCAGGAGCTCTATTTCTTTCTGGCTAAGTCTAGGGAGAGGCTGTGATTCTAAATATTGATCCATTTCCTTCACATTGTCAAATTTCTGGGCATAAAGTTTCTGGTAGTATTCAGAGATGATCTCTTGAATCTCTGTGGCTTCTGTTGTTATTTACCCTTTATCATTTCTGATTGAGGTTACTAGAGATTTTACTTTTCTATTTCTAGTTAGTCTTGCCAAAGTTTTGTCTACTTTATTTATTTTTTCAAAAAGTGAACTCTTTGTTTCATTAATTTTCTGAATGATTCTTTTGTTTTCAATTTCATTAATCTCTGATTTAATTTTATATATTTCTTCTGCTAGGTTTGGCTTAGATTGTTCTTCTTTTTCCAATTCCATAAGATGGCTTGTGGCTTGTTTGTTGATGCACTCTCTTTCTGTTTTTTGGATTTAGGCATCTAAATCACTGTCTCAATCCTAGCTTTTGGCGCTTTTCATAGTCACTAGATCACTTGCCCAAGTTCTCCCAGCCTGAGCCTCACTCTGTGACCCTGAGGGCAGAGCCTGCAGGGCAGTTCTCCCACAATGGTTGCAGAAGGCTTATAGCTGAACAATGATAGCTCTGTTCTGGACCAGCAGCTCAGTCCTGGACCCTGGAAAATGCTTAAAGTCACCTGCACTCTTGCCCAAGTTCTCTTAAGGTAATTCAACTGAGTGCCCAAGTCCAAAATACCAAAAAAACCTCTCAAGGAAGGCCTTCCTTATCTGTTATCTTGCTGCTATTCTAGGTACAGTTACAACAGCTGCCATGGCCTCAGTTCGAACGAACACAACCACTTGCCACTTCTCCCCTGCTTTTGTCCTCCTCCTCAGGTGTAGAAGTCTCTTGCTGTCTCCCTGCATCCCAAAAGGGATGTTTCTGAGCAGAGCCCACAAGCCAGAGGTGCCTGGACTCTTCTCTCCCCAATCTCACCAAGCCCAGTTGCACAGAAGCTGTTACTTGGCCGCCATCTTGCTATTGAGGTTATAAAATATTTTACTTTTCTGTTTCTAGTTAATCTGGCCAAAGGTTTATCAATTTTATTTATGTTTTTAAAGAGCCAACTTTTTTGTTTCATTGATTTTCTGAGAGATTCTTTTGTTTTCAATTTCAGTTATTTCTCATTTAATTTTGCTTATTTCTTTTCTTCTACTGTGTTTGGGATTGTTTTGCTCTTCCTTTTCCATTTTCTTAATATGATTGATAATTTTGTTGATATACTCTCTTTCCATTTTTTTTTAGATATAGGCATCTGATGTGATAAATTTCCTACTTAGGACTGCTTTTACAGTATCCTACAGGTTTTGATAACTTGTTGCTTCATTGTTATTATATTTGAGAGATTTAATAATTTCCTCCTTTACCTATTTCTTAGCTCAGTTGTCATTCAGCATAGGATTGTTTAATTTCAATAAGTTTGTATGGGAATGAAAATTTTTGTTGGGGTTACGTTCCATCTTTATTGCATTGTGGTCTGAGAAGATACAAGGTATAATTTCAATGTTTTAAATTTTGTTGAGGTTTTATTTGTAACCTAGGACATGATTTATTTTGGAGTATATTCCATGGGCTAATAAGAAGAATGTACATTCCTTAGCTTTGGGATGGTGTATATCTATTATGCCTATTTGTTCTACGGTCACATTTAAATCCTTTACATCTTTGTTTAATTTCTGTTTAGATTATCTGTCCAGTTCAACTATCGGGGTATTAAAGTCCTCAGTTATTATGGTGTTATAGCATATTATGTTGCTCAGACCAATCAATGTCTGTTTGTTGAATCTGGGAGCATTTAAGTTGGGTGCATAAATATTTATAATTGAAATGTCCTCTTAATGTATTGTTCCCTTGACCAGAATGACTATCTTTGTCTTTTTTTTTTTACTTTATTTGCTTTAAATCCACTTGTATCTGAAAATAAGGCTGTGATCCCACCTTTCTTCTGTTTTTAATTTGCCTGAAATACTGTTTTCCAACTCTTTTCCCTGAGTTTTGTTTTGTCTTTCAAGGTGAGGTGTGTTTCCTGGAGACAGCATATGGATGGCTTGTGCCTTTTTTTTTTTTTTTTTTTAATCTAATCAGACAGCCTGTGTCTCTTCGGTTGGGAATTCAAGCCATTAACATTTATAGAGAGAACTGGTAAGTGTGGTGGAGTTCTAGCCCTTAGTTTTATTCTTCATGCCATGTGGAAGCTAGGTTTTGTCCTTTAGCTTCTAGGTGTTTACTCTGCTGGTGGACCATCATGAAGGTCAGTGCTAAATATAGTTCTAAATATTTTCTTTAGAGCTGGTCTTATGGTGAATTTCCTTAATGCTTGCATATTAGTAAAAGATTTGATTTCTCTGTTGATTTTGAAGCTTAGTTTAACAGGATACAGAATTCTGGGCTGAAAATTATTTTGTTTAAGAAAGTTAAAAGTAGATGACAATACTCTTCTGGCTTGAAAAGTTTTAGCTGAGAAGTCCACTGTCACCTTGATCAATCTGCCTCTGTAGGTCAATTGGCACTTAATCTTGGCTACTCATAGAATTTTCTCTTTTGTTTTGACTTTGGAAAGGTTCATTATAATGTGTCTTCAAGATGCTCTATTTGTCGAGATGACATGGACTTTGATATCCCTCTAAAAGGAGTGTTTTTGAATCTTTAGTGATACTTAGGAAGTTTTCATTTATGAAATCCTCAAGTAGGGCTTTCATTCCTTTGGGACATTCTCTTCCCCTTCAGGAATACCTATAATTCATATATTTGAATTGAAGTCCTATAATTCTCTGAGCAAATGTTCTGCTTTCTATCTCTTCTTTTCTGCCTCCTTAACTGCCTTGGTTAGCTCAAAATCTTTATCCTCTAGCTCTTGGATTCTTCTCAATGGTCTAATCTGTTATTGATACTTTTTACTACATCTTTAAGTTCCCTGATTGACTCTTTTATTTTCTTAAGCTCCACTAGATTATTTCCATATTCTTCATATCTTTCATTCATTTTTTGGTTCTGTTTTTCCACTTTCTCATTAATATCTTTTATTGTTTTTGCCATCTAATTCCATTTCTTTCATTTCCATTAATTCTTTATAGGTGGAATCCTCTGTAGTAACCACCTCACGATCCCTTGGGCCCATTGCTCTATTCTGGATTTTCATATTGTCTGAATTTTCCTATTGGTTCCCTTTCATGTGTGTCTTCTTCTGGTTCATTTTATTCTCCTACTTTTTCTTTCTCACTGTATCCTTTGCTTTAAATTACCTGTCACAGAGCTTAGGTGTTGAGGTGGCCTGTGGTAGAGGGCCAAAAGGAAGGTAAGGGTAAAGAGCAAGAAGAGAAAAAGAAAATAAAAAGATAAAGAGGAAAAAATATCAAGGGGGGGAGTCAAAGGAAAAAAATGAAGAAAAGGAGAGAAAAAGAACAGCAAATGAGAAAGAGAGGAACAGAAGAAATAGTGGTGTACAGCAGGGTGCTTTAACCATGCCTGCAGCTGTAGGAGTTTGGGGGACTGGGCTGTGTAGGTGCCTTGAATTCAGGAGCTTCTTATCAGTCTGGACGAAAGCAAGACCCCATCTCTGACAATATAAAAAGAAATCAGCAGTATGTTGCAGTGGAGGCCAAAGCTAGAAAGACACCCAAGACCACCAAATCATGGCCTCATTGAGCAAGACCAATGCCATGATTCCCCCCTCCAGCCCTCAGAGAAAAGAACAAAATGAAAAAAAAAAATTAATAAAAATAGATTTTAAAAAGTAAAAATATAATTATATAAGATAAAGAATGAAAAAAAGGTATATCTTGGCTGTTGTATGAGAAATTTATGTGGGAAAGATTAGAAAGGTAGAAAAAAGGCCAGGCACTATGGCTCATGCCTGTAATCCTAGCACTTTGGGAGGCTGAAGCTGGTGGATTGCTTGAGCTCAGGAGTTTGAGACCAGCATGAGTCAGAGTGAGACCCCACCTCTAAAAATAGCCAGGCATTGTGGCAGGTGTCTGTAGTCCCTGCTATTTGGGAGGCTGAGGCAAGAGAGTCACTTGAGCCCAAGAGTTTGAAGTTGTTGTGAGCTCTGAGGCTATGGCACTCTACTGAAGGTGAAACAGTAAGACTCTATCTCAAAACAAACAAACAAACAAAAAAAAAACAACAAAAAGAAAAGTAGAAAAATCTCTACCAAAAAGAGGAAAAGGGGGAAAATAAAAAAGAAAGAATAAAGGGACTGAAAAACTGTAACAAAAACTGAGAAGCCCTTGCTACTGAAAAAAGTAAAAATGAGAAAATAAAAATACAACCAAACCAAAAAAAAAAAAAAAAACCCAAAAAAACAATACCTAAAAAAAAAAAAAAATTATAGCTACAACAGCAAAGGGGAGAAAAAGAAAAGAAAAAAAATTGCAAAAAGAAGCAAAAAGTACAATACTATGTATGTGTGTATGTGTGTGTTTGTGTGTAGCAATATTTTGCCTAGACATCAGGTGGTGCTGTGGTGTTAGGAGATGGAGAACACATGCTGACTTTACTGTATATGATGGGGGTTGGAAGCCACTCTGTACTTGGAAAGGAGATGGGGTCTTGTCTTCCTGACTTCTTTGCCCTCAATCTGGGCCCCTTTGCTTCTTCACTATTCAGTCTTCATAAAACTGGGGTCCCAAAGCTCTTATCAGACTTCCCAGGAAGTTCGTCTGGACAGCATTCCCTAGCAACAAAGTAGTGTGCCAAATTTGGCAGTGTACTAGGACCCCACAGACTATTCCTCCCCTACCTGTAGACTTCCCACAATGGCAGTGCCCTGCCAGCTGCCAAGCTGATGGGGGAACCACCTGCCCACTGTTCAACCCCAGCTGCCAAATGCTGTTCAAGTCTACTTGCTGCTCCAATGAATATCCCAGTCCAAAATCAAAACACTACAGGCCAACCTTTCCCATTCCCAGATCTCTGTGTGAGAGCCAGCCAACCAACCAGCCTCTCCTCATACCAAGCACCTGCCTTTCATGTCAGTTTTTCTCAGCTCCAGATCTCCTTCTTGACTCCTGGTATCCTGCTGATTCACTGTGCCCCTGGAGTGGTGTTTCTGTGCAGATTTCCCCAGCCAAAGGTAATTGAAGTCCACTTTCCCCTGCCTTACCACAAGTAGTGGGAAGGAGATGTCTCTAGTTTGCTATTTTGCTCCCCCCCCTCCCCCCAGGAGCTCATGATTCTGATTTCTGAACATCATAGATCACTTTGCTTGTTCTAGTTTATGTATTCTGAGTATGGCTTCTTTTGCACAGCATAATGCTTTTCAGATTCATTCATGGTATTGGTAGATGAGTTGTTTGTCCCTTATAAACACATATTAATATATAAATATACAATTGGCCCTTTGTATCTGTGATTCTACATCCATAGCATCTCAGATAATAATTTCAATTACTTGAAATTTAAATTATTTGAAAATAATATTGTGTCTAATGCACAGACTTTTTTTTGGTCATTATTTTCTAAACAATAGTATAACAACTAATTACATAACATTTACATTTCATCTTAGTTTTTTAGATTTCCAACATTTCCCTCTGAGTGTGACCTGTGAAAATAGATTTTGCAAACTATAAGTCACATCACGTTACTCCTAAGATTAAATTGTTTTTAAGCTTTCTGTTTTGGCTATCTGTTGCTGTGTAATAAACCATCCTGAAACTTAGAGGCTTAAAACAAGTATTCATTGTTTATCATAATTCTGTGGTTCAGTGATACAGTATGGACTTAGCTGGGCACTTCTATTGGTATTGCCTGAGTTCATACATGGGGCTGCAGTCTCATTTGGCAACTTCATGGGGGCTCACAAGTCTAAATGCCCCTTATTCACACATCTGGGACTTTGGTGCTGAGCCAGGTTATTGGCCAGGCCTTGTCCTTCATGTAGTCACTTGCCATTTAGTAATCCAGTCTAGGGTTTCTTACATAATGACAGTGGTGTTCCAAGTAGGTGAAGGTGAAAGCTACAGGAACTCTTGAAACTGAGCCTTTGCAATTAACACATTCTAAGTTCAAAACTAGTCACAAAGCCCCTCCAGATCACAGAGATGGGAAAATGGACTCAAACTCTTGAAGGGGGAAGCTGCAAAATATTGTGCCCTTCTTTTTCAATGTCTTACAGCTTTCCATTGCACTTAGAATAAAGTTTAAATTAGTAAGTTCAAAAATGAAAAGTATAGTTCAGAGCCAGGTGTGGTGGCTCATGCCTGTAATTCCAGTGACTCAGGAGGCTGAGGAGGGAGTATTACTTGAGACCAAAAGTTCTAGACCATCCTGGGTGACATAGAAAGACTTTGTCTCAAACAAACAAACAAACAAACAAACAAACAAAGAATTAGCCAGGCGTGGTGACATGCACCTGTAGGCCCACCTACTTAGGAGACTGAGGAGGGAAGACTGCTTGAGCCCAGTAGTTTGAGGCTGTAGTGATCTGTGATAGCATCACTGCCAGATCCTGTCTCAAAATAGAAAATAAATAAATAAACAAGACTCTGTCTCAAATAGATAGATAGATGACAGACAGATAGACAGATAGATATAAAGTTAAAAATGTCCCTGCATAATCTAGCTCTGCCTTTCTCTCTGAATTGACCTGTCACCAATCTCTCCTTGGCTCACTAAAGACAAACAGTTGCTCTCACTCCAGGGCTTTCATATCTTCTGTTCCCTCTGTCTGGAATGCTCTTCTCTCAGATCTTTGCAAGGCTGAATCCCATTTTGTCTTTTACTTCAAATGTCAGCTCCTCAGAGATCCACCTGAGCACTTCTTTCAGTCACTCCTTACCACTTTACCCTGTTTTGCACCTAGAAACATCAGAAACCATTCATTCATTTTCACTCATTGGCTGTCTTCTCACCAGAATTTAAATGCCGACACTGTGGTCATCAAATGGTCACCGACTTTCTAGTTCACGTGAATCCCCAGTGCCTAGGATGATGCCAGACACCAAGGAGATCCCCCGGAATCATTTGTTGAATCAGTTAATGTTGCAGTCTTCCTCTTCATAGCCTTCAAAATCCTTTTCACCTTAGAAGACAGGAGAAATGTGGGCAGAAAAATGAATCTCTATTCACAAATTTGGGATTAAAAAATAATCTGTGGGCTATTTTTCTGCAATTTTGCCACCAAGTGACAGTAAGTGCCTTACTCATTTTGGGCAATCTATTAGGCAAGTGCTCTTTCTGAGGTTTAAATGGTGTTTAAATCTTGTTTTCCCAAGTCCACACTACCAGATTTATGATTAATTATTAATTATGTAATGTACTTTTAAAATTGCAGCCTTGAAACAAAATAAAGCTGCGTATTCTTAGAGAAACACTCTGTTCCCTGTGTACATATTTGTTATTAATCATTAAATCTAAGTCTTTCCACAGAGCTGTATTCTGATTAAAATATTCTTTCTAATATGACATGAATTCCACCTTGGACTCATCATGCCTGGAGCGTGACCTGTGGAGCTGGACCTTCAGAATTCATTTGTATTGCAAACCTCTGTAGCTGTGAGTTCTCTCTGCACTTAGCAACTCATCTGTTTCAGCTACCTTTTCTCTTTTACTTCTCTTCCTTACATAAGAATCAGAAAGAGAGAGAGAGAGTAACTACCACCTCATCCTTTATCCTGAAAGCAAAATTCTGCCTCAGATTCTTTCCAATACAAAGAAAATAATTTCTACTTCTCCTTATGTAAGAGCCAACTCTCTCCCTTTGTTTGATTTCTCATTAGGCATTCTCGAAACTACCAATTATGTACAATAGGAGCTAAGTGCACCCATACCAATGGTTCCACAAGACGCCATTTATACAAACCGTTTTTGTGATAAGAGTTCCTCAGAAACTCTTATTCTGAAGGAAGAGATAGAGATCTTAGAAAAATGAAGCAACATTTATACAAAGCTTCTGATGGGCATTTCAGCTTTTCTGCATAGCTCCTCTGAAGAATACCAGTTCTAAAGGGAGGATTCGTGAGTCAGCAGCAGGGACCCAGCCCTGAGTCATATTGAGATCTTAAGGTCTCCAAGACCACACGCTTTCTTTGCTTGCTTTCCTTGCCTAGGTATGCTAGGAATGTAATAAATGCTTACTGACCCTACTGGGACATCCGAACTCACAGCATTCCATAGCACAGCTGCTTAATCCAACCTAACACCTAATGTGCACAGTGTGAGGGTCTTTAGCAGGCTCCCTGGGTGAAGGATTCAATTACAACTTGAACTTTACCTTAAAATGAAAACAATGTAACCGAAACATTTGTACCCTCTTATTAATCTGAAATTAAAAAAAAAAAAAGGGATAACTTTTTTCTTCTTTCTTTGGGCATGGTGCATTTGATTTTTTGCATATTGCTAACAAAATCTAATCACCCTTAAGTTAAATACCTTTTAGATGATAAATGCTGAATGAATGAATGAATAAAAGAAAATGACCACTCAGAATTTATGGTCTGTAATATTAGTTTACATCAGTGTCTTTGGTCTTTTGGGATCACATAACCCATAGTTAAAAAAGGTAACCAACTCCCTAAACTGTGTTATGTATTTATTATATATGTTATTCAAATGTTCTATTATAACAATGTTTTACACATGAGAATATACACAAAAATATAAACTAAGAAAGGACGAGATAAAAAAGAAACAATAATGGTTTTAAGTAATTGCTTTATTTATTAATGATAAAATGTTATTCTCAAACACATCTTTTACTCATTAATGTTCTTAGAACAGCGCAATTGAAAATATTTTCTTTTAATCCTTTATCTTGGCTTGCAATTTTGATGCATAATCTTTGGATGGTCTAGCTCTAAGTGTAGTTTGTTTTCTTAACTGGTTTTAATTTTTGTTAGAGAGAAAATAAGACCCGTCATAGATTTAAATGGAAGGCAGGCACCATTGGTCACACCTACTAAATCATGGTATTCATTGTTCAATATTATACACAAATTATGCAAAGGATGTTGTGAAAATTCAGCTAATACCTTCTGTTGGGGGTTGGGGGTATTGGTTCCCCAACCCAGTTGACCTGGTCAATTACTTGGCTGAGCTAGAAAGTTCAGCTGAGGCATGGAGGGTAATCCAAGCAAAAAATGAGCTGAAACTGAAAATAAAACTGGAGCAGCACAGGCAGTGTGGATAAAGAGCAAAAGTAACCTACACAAGTTTCAGGGTAACGAAGAGAGATTTTATTTAGGAAGAACAAAGAAAAAGTTTAGAGCACTTCCAGAGAGTTGGAAGTAGGTCCCTCTCACAGAGGAGAAAAGGTGAGAGATGGAGACTGGAGATGCAAAGGTCTGCAGGGGCATAAACACTCTCTCCATTTGACATTGGTTATAAGTCTTTCATGGGCCTCTCTGCACTGCCAGGCAGTGTTGCCCTTTCCTATTGGTCTCTGATTGTCTCTTTCTATTTCTATTGGTTACTTAGGTTACTGCATCTCCTTCTTCCATCAGGCCCCCTCAGACTTCCCAGTTCAGCAGGTCAGGTCTGCCTCCTGCCCTCCTTGAAGCATCTTTTTTACTGTCCTTTCTCACTTTCTATATTCACTAATCAACCTGATTTTCTTTCAGATCAATCAGAAATTGCTATGTTTTTATATTTTTAGCAAATGTATCCAAAATTCAGTATGTGAATGATTTTCAAAAGTTAGAAAATTCTTTTTCTAAATTTCATTTTCTTCACTTTTCTTCACTAAACTTCTTACTAAGTTTCTTAGTAAGAAGATATGAAACTTTTTGTAGGTAGTGCAGTGTCATTTTCAATAACAAAACCATACTGATGAGAATATTTTCACTGTGCTTTCTCAATACATGTTTCTTTTGAAAAGCAATTACTTTCTCATTCATTGTTAAATTGCCACTTTTATATAAAAGAACAGATTACGTGTGTTTATTTATTTCCTGCTAGACAGAATTGTACTACAGCTATTTTTTCATTATTTAAAAAGGTCAGAAATTAGAAAATATCATATTTTGTCAAAGCAAAATTAGCAGCACATCCTCACGTATGACAACTCTTAGGGACATTGACACAACATAACCAGCAATCTTCTCGGTGGTAAAAATAACTTGAATAAGCCATATCAAATAATGCAAGGATTTTACTATATTGCAAATGATATTATTTCAATAAAATGACTACCAAGCCTAGCATTTTATATTTCTTTATGCCCACACTATTCAAAGTATGGTTCTTTGCCTAATATTGTCAGGATCACCTGGGAGTTTTTTAGAAATATGGCATCTCAGGCCAGGCCAGCCCTACAGAACTAGAATCTTCATTTAAACAAGATCCCCAGCTGAGTCATACCCACATCCCAGTCTGAAAGCACCGCCCTATGAAATTCTGCCTTTCACTTCTTTGCTGCAATAGCTTGTCAAGGAAAAATGAAGTACATGAATTTCACGAATGGGGCAACTGCAACCTGACTTTAGAATCCTTTTTTTACCCAAATCAAACCACCTGCTTCACTGGAGGTAACATTCAGTTTTCGAGATGTCATTTTTTTGTGGAGAATATGTCTTCTTCAGAGCCTCTTTCCTTTAGTGATTCACAACATCAGTTCTACAGGCATGACTGGAAAAAAGCCTAGCAATGCCATCAACTTAGACAACATCTGTACTTCCCTCCAACCCCTGGGTCTTAACCAACCTCTCTTCGTTCGCTGACAATGTAATTCATTTTTCAACCATATTCTTTTCCATATCTGATTTTAGCCATTTTTACAACAGAGAGAAGAACATAGAAAGAGGATGTGTGGCCTCTTCCTTCTTCTCCATAAGAAAGCTTTAAGAATATTTCTTTGATGTTTTTAGTGATGTTTTAAAAAAATACTGGACTAGGTACCACATGTACTACATTCTACCCAATGTAGAAGATTGTGTCTGTGTTCTGAAAGGATGTAAATATATACTATTGTAGCCAGAATTTCTCTCTGTGCAGGGCCTTGATCTCGGGACTCGAAGAATGAAACCACAGACCACGTGAGTTAGTGAAAGGACAGGGTTTATTAATAGATAAAAAAATAGAAAAGAGAAAGATGGGGAACAGAACCTCTGGCAATAGAGGGGGGAACCCAAGTGGGAACCCATGTGGGCCTTCTATCTAGGGGTGTATGTACTGCTTTTCCTGTCCTGCGGGCAGGGAGTTTTGGGAATGTATATCTGGAACAGGTCACAGTTGGCTAGGAGCCTGCAGGTAGAAAATAATCCTAAAATTAGCAGAGGAATGTGGTCCTTGCAGTCCTTGCCCTTGGGGAAGCACTGGGGAGGAACCATCCAGATGAGATACTAATCAGGCTGGTTTTTTAATGATCTTGCTTGAGACCAGAAAATGTGGCCTAGAAAGGGCCTCTTAGTGTGTAGAGACGGATGGGGATCTGTGAAGAGGCTGATTTCTGAGCCTACTTAGCCCCAGAAAATGGGAACCCCTGTCTAGCCCTGAATGGGGGAACCCTGTATCATTAGAAATAATAATTTTCCATTTTTCCTCCTTTGTCTGACTTCCTTGAAGTGATCAGATCACTACAACATCGTAGTGGCACAGTCACCTTACAGTGTGGCTGACCAAGAGCCCGTTCTTGTATTGGGCTAATGGTCAGCCCAGCTACTTCCTCATTGTCTGTCTCTGCAAATCTTTCAACAGCTATTTCTTTGCAGGAAACACCTAAAGCCACATATCCATTTTCTGATAGTTTAGTTAAATTAAACACTATGTTCTATCAATGCCCCTTACAAGGAATACATCACACTACACGAGTTGAAGAAAGAGGGTATAGACCTCTGATTTGCAAGATCTACAGATGATAACCATGGATGCCTCAGGGTACACAGCTTTATGAACTGGCAGTGGTGTGCTTTAGTGATTTAGAAGCAGAGGGAGGTATTTATAGAAGGCTTCTGCCTGAAAATAGGAGAGAGAAGGGCAGGTGATGATAACTTTGGAGGAATGTCTGAGGCTTATGAGGAGGTTGCCCCCGTCCTATCACAGAATCACTTTTCTGCTCCCTACCCCTGTTCCCTTTTGGTTTTCAACCTTTTGGAAACCTAACTTCACTGATCCGTGAGCTTTGTTCCTGCCCTTCTCATTGAATTATTCGTGTCCTTAATTCTGTGGACACTACCATCTCCCTGCCCTACTCTTTCACAGTCCAGTACCCTTCTCTTATAAACAAGCTTTGGAGAGAACATTTTTTTTTTCTTTTGTGCAGGAGCAGATTCCACCAGCTCTACTGAGGTGGTGGAAAGCTTCCCCCTTTCTACAAAAGTGATAAAGCTGCCTTTGCTGTCATTAAGTTTTATAAGGTGATGCTGACCCTATCATGAAGTGTTCTCATCTAGGTGGCTTTGCTCATTAACCACAGTAGGGTGTTAACCTTTCCAGATATAAATAATACAGCAGCATGTTGGTCTTTGTGGAAGAGGAGTGAATGGCTAGGCCTTTAATTTGTCTTTTTCCCTTGGATCCTTGCAAACTGTTTTTTCTTCTTGTGTTTGACAAAATGTCAAAACCGTATTTCTCTTTGTCCATGTTAAGAAATTCTTCATCCCGCTCTGACCTCATGCTCTCTGCCATTTAACTTTGCATTGAGAATGGGCTGACTTGAGGCTGGATTCAGCCACGTGACAGGCTTGGGTCAGTGGGCAATCAGCAGACATGACCCTAGAAGAGGCTGGCAAAGGGCCTGGGTACTGGAGCTTGCTCTCTTGCATCTCAGCCATCACCATGAGAAGGAAAAGCCTGGGCAAGTCCACCAGTCCTCAGACAAGGCTCACCCAGACCAGGTGACAGCCATGGAGTCCCAGGTGGGTGAGTCTAGCCACAATCTCTGTGTGGTCAATTGACTCCAGAGGTGGCAGCATCAGCATGTACAGTACTGATGCACACTACTGGGTTGTTGTAGTTGTTTGTTAACTGCACTAAGTCCATCCTCCTGTCTAGGTCCAGCCCCTTTTCCTGTGCCCTGGACCCAGGCAAGATCCCTCCTGAGACATTCCCCTCTCATCCTCACCCCATTCTGTCTCCCATCTCATGAACTTGTAGATGGAAAAGAAACCATACTCTGCAAAATACTTGGAAGAGCTTTATACTGAGTCAAATTTGAGGACCATGATCCAGAGCTATACCCAAGAAGCCATCATCAAGTGGAGGCAGTGGTGGGGTTACAGTTTGGTTTTATACATTTTATGGAGACAGGAATTACATGCAAGGAGGAAAACATATGTGGGAAACATACATTGGATTGGCCCCCAAATGTGGAATATCTGGAAGAGGGGGCTTACAGGTTATAGGTGGTTTAAAGATTCTTTAGCTGACAGTTGGCGTTGTCTAAAAGACCAGCAGTCAGTGAAAAGAACAGCTTAAGATAAAGGGTCTGTGCATCAGAGACAAAGCACCAGACAGACTCAAGTGCTCTTTTATATATTGAGGCCCTGCAGGTAGGTCTTGCATAGCCTGAAGCCTGTCAGTGAGTCACAGAAGTCTGCTCTAAGAAGGGGCCATGATGAACAGGTTTGACCTCCTTTCTCATGGTTAGAAATTCAGGTTTAGGTGTCCCTTTTTCCAAGAAGGGGTCCGATCAGTCAGTTGCTGAAGGGGGAGACTTGATGTTTTATTTTAGTTCACAAACTCTGCCTCTCCACTGGCTAGTTCACATGAGCATTTGCATTGCCTCAAGTCTGTCCTGTCATTCCCTTCCTAAATAATTGCCTTCTATCTTCTCATTCCCCTCTTCGGCTTATTGCCTCCTCTCCCCCTCTCTTTCACACACATACTCTCAAAAGAGAAGAGTTGTTCTGACTCCCAAATTCCACTTTTCCACCTGCATTCACTCTGCAACCCACTGCGGTTTTATTTCCACTGAAACTGTCTTCCCCAGGCTGCTAATTGTCTGCTTGTTATTGAATGCCATGGACACCTTCAGTGCTTCTCTTCCCCCCCTTCTGTTTGGTATGACCTGTTTGCAGCACCTGACACTTTTGACAATCCATTCATGTCCAGAGCCTCTCTTCCCAGGGCCCCTCTGGCACCATGCTCTCCTAGGTCCCTCCTCCTCTGAGCATCCTCAGTCTGCCTCGTGATCTTCTCAGCCTCATTTCTTTCTTTTGATAGTGGTTGTTTCCCAGGGCTCTGTTCTAGGATGTTTTCCCTTCTTCCCAGAGCTGGGATCATCTCTCCCATATCTCATTGCCTCTGTTACCAACAACTGGATGATGACTCCCAAATCTCTAAGTCCTTCCAGTTCCCTGTCCTAACTCCAGAGACATAGTCTAAGAGTCTATGGGATATCCCACAGGAAATCATAAGATTTCTGGAAATTAATTCACTATTGCCTCCTTGAAACTCCCTCTTTTCCCTTTGTTCACTATTTCAATGAATGATTCCATCTCTCACCTTATGGACCAAGCCAAATCCCTTGAGCTTTGTTCTTTCCCCCCTTCCCCACTTGACTTGTTTGCTGCTGAGTCTACCTTCCCAACACATCTTCCTAACACATGTCCACTTCTCTCCGTCTCTGCCAGCTCCCTTAGCTCAGGCCACTTGTGTGCTTTGACTTGGTTTTGCTTTACTAGGCTCCCACTTGGCCTCCTGTTTCCACCTCTCCTGGCTCCAATCCATGCCCCACACTGCAGCCAACACTATCTTTGTAAAACAGAAATTTGCTCATACCCTTCCCCTGCTTAGAATCTTTTAATAGTTTTCCACTGCCAGGAATCATAGAAGGTGCTTTGTGATTCACATCCCTGCTTTACCTCTTGATATTCTCTTCCTTGAACTTGTGGAAGTCATAAAGAGCTACCTGGAAGTTGCTCAAGGGACTCTGGTTAGTTTGTCCTTAAAGCTTTTGCACCTTTACCTCCATCTACCTAGGACTGCCCACAGCACAGCATTGCCTTAGCAGGTCGGGTAGAAAGCATCCCTATGTTCACACGAGCACTGGCCCAACACCCCAGCCTCCCTCTCCACTTACCCCTCCCTTTGCCCTCATTAGCCTCTTTCCTAGTCTGTCATTTATGTATGAGGTTCCCAAGGCAGGGATTATGTCTTGTTCATCACTGTGTCCACAGAAGCCACCATGTTTGGGAACATAATAAGTGCTCAATAAATACTGGTTAACTGAGTGGCTGAGAAAAGGAAATAAATTAATTCATATGCACATGAACCACAGTCTTCTTACCTGAACAAGAGCTAAGACCTTTTAGTTCCACAAAGATCTCCTCCTCTCTCCTATCATCGGCAAATGGATTTTGTCCTTATTTTATTGGCACTAACTTTGGGTCCTATAAAAATGTCTTCCAGTTCCTCTTTTACTGCTATCTCAGAGCAATAAGCTTCTCACGTTTCCTCTGTCTCTAATGATGGCCATATAGAGACATGGCCTGCTAATGTTCGCATCAGTAAGCTGAAGTTATTGTTAAAACAAACTGAACTTCCTCTAGCTCACCACCCATTTTAAAGGCCCACTAAAATTGATTCTGTGAAATAGGCTTTTAAAACATATTCTCTTTAAGTAGAAAATATAAACAGGGGAGGACTGTTAGCTCAGAAAATGCAGGCCTATGTGAAGACCCAGTCTGTTCCTTCTGACTGAGCAGGAGGTAATAATGCCCCTTGGCACAGTGCAGCTTAACCTGTTTTTGTCCACATTAATGCATTCAGGGTTCTCAAAGATTCTGAGACAAAATGACTCCAGCTCTGATTGTCTTTGGGAGTGATTTATCCTATGACATGAGCACAATTCATGCATCTATGTGATGGCAGGAATAGCTCACACAAGCATTGCAGCATGAAATGACCTGTTCATTTGTGCTGTGTTTCCTCAATACTGGTAAACCAGAGTATCACAATTCTACACATAAAAACTTATTTACAACCTCATAAAACCTGCTGTTGGCTACCACAAGGATTGTATCTATTTACACATGCCCACACCCACACACCCCCAGACCTCCATGTGTATTTAAAACATTTATTATGTGAGCCTCCTGTAAACAGTAAACAGCTCTGGATGTGCATTTTTCTGCAACCCCATTTGGGGTCATATTAGGAATTGAGGGCCTTAGAATCACAATTGAAAAAGAACTTCAAGAAAGCTCTGACTGTCTAACTTTTGTTTGCAGACATCTTGAACTGTGGTCATTCTGCCAGTTGGCTACCTTGAGCCCCTTCACCCTGTCCACTGCCAGGATGAATTGCATTCTCTGAGGCTGGAAAACATAAACCACTCAGGGAACACAGATAGACAGGCAGAGAGACATGGCATCTGAGAGAGCTAAAGGGCAGTCGGGGCTCAGGTAAACACAGCTCCAGGCAAGATGCTTGGAGGATAGCCCAGGTGACCTCCAACTGGTGATTTGGGGCCAAGAACTGTCAATTGTTTTTGCAGGTTTTGATGTTTTTTGTTTTTTTTTTTTTTTTTTTGTTTGTTTGTTTGTTTGTTTGTTTGTTTTTGTGCTGGCTCTATATTTTTTTCTTTAAGCAGGAAA
Organism: Loris lydekkerianus; assembly: GCA_963574355.1. Taxonomy (NCBI): domain Eukaryota; kingdom Metazoa; phylum Chordata; class Mammalia; order Primates; family Lorisidae; genus Loris; species Loris lydekkerianus. The sequence continues at coordinate 30,633 of CAUYPK010034012.1, forward strand.
CTCAACTATTGTGGTGTCAGTAGGGTGACTTGAAAACTGTGGGAAAGCTCATTCTGCAGCAGAGAGGAATGCTGGAATGAGAAGTTATGGGTTATGTCAGAGAAACTCAAATGAATCTTAGAGAATGGGTCCATCAGAGAGAGTGTGAACCACCTACTCACCTCCACCCAGGGTACAGGATCCATTTTCATAACCCTGCCAGACCTTTTGTTTTCAGTCTAAACAAGTAGAGTTCAATGTGCACTAAGTTCCAGGTATTTTCTTTTCAGCCATAAAAATTGTAAGAACATAGGCAATAGGCTTCTAATGGCTTTAAAAGGCAATGGAGTCTCCAAACTGCCAAGATTACATACCCTTATTAGTTAAAAATTGTATATTTATTTATTAATAGCTTATAAGTATATACTAATAGAGGGTATACATAATAAGGCATATATGAAAAAAATAGTAGTAAGCAATGTATGAGATAAAACATAAAAACAGAGTATCTAACCCAGTATGTTCTTCGCACAGATTGTCTTGCAGGCCTCCTACTGTTTTGAGTCCCAGACAAGGGGAGAGCCCGTTGCATCTACTCCTGTGTGGGCTACAGAGAACAGAAGGTAGATCACTGGAAAACTCTTCTGAGAAGGTATTTATAAATATGGAGATGTGGACTTCTATTTCTGGAAATACAGTGTATAGAAATCCTGAAATCCCTCCCACTCTAAAATAAACAAGGAAACAATTTAAACTGCTAATAAAATGTTTTAAAAATGCAGAACATTTGAGGCAGCAAAGAAAAGCTTAGACTGAAAATAAAGTGGGTGTGGAACGTGCAGCCTCCTCCAAGGGTTTCTTAGCCCCCATCATCTATTCTAGAGTCTTGGGGTTTTGTGGTCCTGTTGGGGTCGGTGGCCAGACAGTGGACCCTCACAAGGCATGGAGTTGAAATGGCAGGGATCCCCTACGTGCTGTGTCCCCAGGGTAAGGACAGACTAGGAAAAAATTCTGCTTCACAAAAGGCATAAATATGTATCTTTGCCTTAGTTTTCAGAAAATGAAAATTTTCTCTCAAATATTTGTGTTTCGTTTTGTTTTTGTCCCTGAAACAGTCTCACTCTGTCTCCCAGAGTGCCATGGCATCATAGCTCACAGCAACATCAAACTCCTGAGCTCAAGCTCCACCTGCCTCAGCCTCCCAGAGTGCTTCAATTATAGGCATAGCCTATACCCAGGCAGGTTTGGGATTTGATTCCATATTACCTGTATATACCTCCGAAACCCTAATATTAATGAGAAATAAACTCAAAACAGCCTGATGTTAAAAGTACCCCAGCATGCAGCAGAAGCAGAAGCAAATCCTCTCTGGAGGAACCCCAGTCTCCAGGGATTCCCACAGTTAAACGCCTGAGAAACAAGAGGACATGAAGGACAGAGAAGTCACAGAGATCTAAGTAGGGTTCCAGAGTGATAATATAGAAGGTGGGAAAAGCAATATCCAAAAAATAACGGCTGAGAATTTCTGAGATTTAGAAGTGTGACACATCAGAAGTAGGATGATAAAAAGAAATCCACATCTTGCCACTTTGTACTGAAACTTCTTTAATGTCAAAGGCAAAGAGAAGATCCTAAAAAGGTCCAGAGAGGAAACTCCGATCATAGCAGCATAATTGCCTGACATTAGCCTCCTCAAGAACAGTATTGGAAGTCAGCAGGAAGAGGGATAATGTCCCCCAAAGATTAGAGAAAATAACTGCCAGTCAAGAATAGTATACTCTGTGAAAATATGTTTTGGAGATCCAGAAGAAGAAAATCATTTCTTAGAGATATGTCAAGAGAGTTTGGCACCAACAGAACCTCCCTAAATAATCTCTTGTCTTTGGAGATTCCTCCTCCTTCTCAGAGAAAATTTCTCAGTCAGAAGGGGTCATCGGGGCCTCTGGAGTAGCTGATGAGAGGATGGCCCCTCCCTGCTCACCTCACACTGTCTTTCTCCTCCTAGTCTCCCTGCGTCTTCTCAGAGCTACCTGTAAGGTAGTAACTGTATTTCTTCTCTCCTTTCTCTTATCTCTTTGCTGAAATGGCACCAAGGAGCTGCTGGCACCCTGTTCTTTGCATTTCTCAGATGGGTTGAGTGCAGCAGACGTTAGAAATGAGAGGCAAGACATAAGTGAACTCAGAGATGAGCCCACTTCCTGGGCTCCCCCAGGGGAGACCTGCTCAGTTGACACTAGAAAGAGAAGACTACTTTCCTTTGTTTTCCAACATGCCTGATACTCATCCACACTTACAGTAGTTCAATTTACTCATTACCATTTGGCATTTGGGAGCCACTGCCAGGTAAAGTAAAAGAAAAGCCAGGGAGAGAACGCCAGGAGGCATAATTAAAATGGAGTGCTAATGACTCTGCCATCAAACGCCCCTCTCACTGCAGCCTGAGTGCAGTTCATTAAGTAAACCTGCCAGCTGGAAAGGAGCTGCAGAGCCTGCCAGGGGGGGCCTGTCTTCAGGCAGTGGACACAGACACCCTTTCCTGCCCTCCTACCCAGCCGCCTGGGTAGCTCCTGGGCCCTGCATGCCTGGTTTGTCCAGCCTTTCTAAACCCCTTGCTCCTCTGGGCTGGCCCTCAGCATCGTATCAGGGAGGCAGTGGTGCCTCTGCAGTGAGTCCACTCGGGGCAGAGCCCTACAGCACACTGAGGCTGTTAAGGTTGCCACAGCTTTTCTCTGGGCTCTTGAGCACACATGAAGGCAAATGCTTCTCTCAGCAGGGAGGCGGAGGGCTGACAATTCAGGCAGGCAAACCTGAGTTGTCTGGGTCGTTTATGACCTTCAACTGCAGCCATTCCATTGTCCTTCACAGAGAGTGAAATCTCAGGCATGTCGCCTGCCTCGTTTGCAACTTAGAACAAACTTGGACAGGCAGAGGTGAGTGGCCTCCTTGCTATACAGAATGCACGTGCTGATGGGGGACATCACAGGCCAAAACCCTGTGGCTCCTGAACGCCTAGTCATAGTCCTTTCTAGGCAAACACAGGGCTTCAGACACTGGAGGTGCTTCTGCTTGAGATGTTATAAAAATTGTATAAAACAGCTTCAGTGAATATTTGCTGAGCTCCTTCTATGTGCCTGGAATGGCTCCAAGGGTTTTATATGTGTTGACTCATTTAATCTTCACCACAACCGTAAGGAATAGGCGTAATTTTTATTCCCATTCTACAAATGGGAAAACTGAGGCCCCAAGAGGGTAAGTTTCTTGCCCAAGGTCCAAGAGCAGGTAGAATGGCTGGGATCAAACCTCCCAAGTGTCTTTGCTACCAATCCCTTTTAAAAGTGCCATTTATTTCCCTCCCTCCCTCCCTCCCTCCCTTCCTTCCTTTCTTTCTTCTTTCCTTTCCTTTCTCTCTCTCTCTTTCTTTTAGATAGAGTTCTACTTCGTCACTGTTGCTAGAGTGCCATGGCATCATAGCTCACAGCAACCTCAAACTCTTGGGCTCAAGAAATTCTCTTTTCTCAGCCTCCCAAGTAGCTGAGACTACAGGCACCTGCCACAACACTTGGCTACTTTTTAGACATGGGGTCTGACTCTTGCTCAGGCTGGTCTTGAACTCCTGAGCTCAAGCAATCCACCCGCCTTGGCCTCGCAGAGTGCTGGGATTACTGGCATGAGCCACTGTCCCCAACCCACATTTTCCTTCATGTTTCCTTTTTTTCTCCTCCATCTTCCTCCTCCTTTCTCCTCTGTCTTCCAAATAAGAGCCTGGTGAGTTCTGAAATGCAGCATATACAGAAAAGAGAGCTTGTTTTCTCTTTAAATCCCAGTGCTGCCATACAGTAGGTTCTTAGTGTAGACTGGTCTTTGACTTGTTTTTCTGTGCAGGGAAAGGTCAGCATTAAGACATCAGCATCTTTTTTTTTTTTTTTTCTTTTAGAGACAGTCTCAACCTGTTGCCCTCGGTAGAGTACCATGGCATCACAGCTCACAGCAACCTCAACTCACAGCAACCTCAAACTCTTGGGCTTAGGCGATTCTCTTGCCTCAGCTTCCCAAGTACTTGGGACTACCGGCGCCCGCCATAGTGCCCGGCTATTGTTTCTGTTGCAGTTGCATTGTTGTTTTTAGCTGGCCAGGGTGGGTTCAAACTCGCCAGCCTCTGTGTATGTGGCCAGCACCCTGCCAACTGAGCTACGGGCGCCACCAAGTCATCAGCATCTTAAACCAGTTGCTCTTGAAGCCGAGGGCATGAAGTTTTTCAGGCACTTTGTGGATAAAGAGAAGCCCAACAGTCTTGGACATAACACAGGGCATAGCAGTGCTAGCTGGGGCTGGAACTAATGAGCCACAGCCTCACCTCTGTGACCCACCCCAGGTGTAGTGTTCTAAGACTGGCCCCGCCAAGGATACCCAGGTACAGAGCTCTTGCTGGCCTCCCAGGCCCACCCTCTCCTCACTACTTCTCCCACAAAAGCAGGTACACAAGTTGGTCAGCCAGCACATGAGGGCAACTGTCCCCACGTGAGATTTATTAAACTGCAGCGCACCAGCACTCTGTGACTAGCCAGACCTCGACAGCTTGCCTTGGTCATCTGTGTCACCAACTGTGTTTTGCTGCCACCGCTTTATCTGGATGTAGTGGCACCTTACAATTGCTCCTTTGCTTGGGCCCTTTGACTGGACCATATGTCCGAGGGGTCTCAGACAATAGAGCTATCATATATTAATTACCTCTGCTTTGGATTGCTGCAAACATTGCTAGGACAGTCATGGGCTGAAAAGGAACAAAGATAGAGGAAGGGACAGGCCCAGGTGTTGTGCGGCCTGAAGTTTAGATTATTTGGGGAACTTCTTTAAGAAAAAGTCTAGCAATTTTGAACATGGAATCTGTAGGCCCCTTGGAGGGCCTTTCTTCCACTCTTCTTCCAGAGTGGAAGAAACACTGAAGACCGAACTTCACTAACTGCATGGTCGGAGGGTCTCCTTTGTCAGGTGATAGACGCATGGAACCAAGAGTGTCACCATTGGGGTAGCCACTTGAGTAGTCAGACCGTCTGCTGTGGCTTGCTTGGGAGAGCTCTGCATGGAAATTGGTCATCCTTTTTAGCATTTGGCAGAGGAGAAGAACACAGGAGAAAGGAGGAGATGCTGCCGCTGGGGCGACTCTGCTGTGGAGCAAAGCCCGGCTTTGGCAGACTGCTTGGCTAACAGCACAGGGCAGAGGAGAGGAGAGAGCGAGGAACAGAGACGTTCAGGGTGGCAGTTCCCTGGGATTGCTCCCTCTGAACTCACCAAGAAAGAAATCGAGGCTGCCGTCTAGGGGAGTAGGGGAAAGAAGTAGTGAAGCAATGAACTAACACAGTTTTCAGAACCACTCCTGTCAGTAGGGGGCTCATCCCTATGTCAGCCATTCCTCATTTGCCCCACCCCACCCCCAGCCCTGCCATTGGTTCCATCCCTTCTCTGTCCTCCTGTTCCCTGCTGTCCCCCTGTGAAGTGCTCCTCTTGACCGCATCACCCAGGCTCCCTTGCCCATTGGCCGGTTGGACTATGGGGAACAAGCAGGATATCAGAAGGGAAGAGGGAAGAGCGAGGCCAGGCCACTTCTTGCAAGTTACCTCCCCGCCTCTGTCAGGGGCTGAGCAACCCTGCACCCATCACCCCAGCTTTCACTGGGCCCCAGTAACAACTTCCCACTGTCTGGAATCTCTGGGTGCCTTGACATGCAAAGCACTGTCAGTCCGTCCCACAAGATGTCTGTGGAAGGCAGGCATGGGGAGAATAGGAAAAGAAAGGAACACACAGAAAGAGAAACAGGGAAAAGGGAGAAAGCAAGATGAAGAAGGAGAGATACACGGTTGGCATGATGACATGAGAGCTCTTTTCCTTTGCTGAATCCAGCCTGCCTGTGTCAGTCAGATTCCTGAAGGAGCTTTGAAACGGAACCTCAAGCGAAAGGTTGAAGAGTTAAAAAGTAGCAGGGATTCTGTGTGGAAATAAAGGGGAAGGAGATGACCACAGGGCCTTGAAGGGAGGCCTGTTGTGTTCAGTCTGGAAGTGATGCTCAGGGTGGCCCTCGGGCAGGAGTCCTCTGGAGTCTTCAGAAATGAACACAGGGTAAATAATGAGTCAGAGATTTACCTTTCTTGCACAGTTGGTGGGTCAGCGTGATCTGCACTGGAACAGAGTCTCAGGGAGCTGAGTTTTTGACCACACTAACCCCAATTAGTCCTGGACCTTGAACAAATTTCTAAGCTCCCATGACTCCATTGCCATCCCTATAAGATGGAACTGACAAAGCCTGTACCACCCATCTCTCCAGGGACGCCATGGAAATTCGAGATTTGACATTGAACAAATGCAAAGCACTACCCCAGGGCGGTGTTTTCATGGGAGTCCAACAGAAATTGTTTTAAATGTTACAATATATAGGTTTCCCAACATGTTGGAGATTATAGCAAGAAACAAATCAATGAGGAGACGCTAATAAAAGCCTTTTTACCAAGCTGTGGGAAGGGTTAAGAGGAATGCAAAGATAAACTAGGGCACGAAAAACTGCTGTGTGAGAGCTGTAATTGTGGAGGGTCACTCAGGGTCACTCTGAATGAGGAACTTGGCCCTACATCAACAAAACCCAAGTGGTTGAGAAGTAGAAAATGCCGGCACAAATCCCTTCTTTTTGTTTTTTCTTAAATCCTCTTTTAGTTGTAGGTGAGGGTAGATATCAGAAATAATTTAATGAATAACTGGATTTACTGACAAGGCAAAATTTAGCAATTTTTATTCCAGGATAATTCATCTAGGCTTTTTTAAATAACAAACATTCTGGCTTATTAATGGAGATTCAAAGAATTTTCACTCTTTCTTTCTTTTTTTTTTTTTTTTCTTGAAACTCAAACATGTCAATAATTTAACAAATATACCTGAAGAGGAGCCCTGGCCCACAGCTGTCTCACTGGCCAATAGCTCTTCCTTCTGGTTATGGGTCCATCTGACCACTCCCTAGATCCCCCCACCTTAGCTCTCATTTAGCTTTTAAGAAAAGAGTCCATTGGTCCAGGTGGAGTTGCAGGGCTGCTGAATGAGCTAAGAGGTTGCACAGAAGCTTCCTTTCGTGCATTCCATAATCTTTTTCTCACTATTACTATGCTTGTTCTTGCTACTGTCTAGAGAAAGACTCAAGAGCTGTACTTGTCCAAGTATTTTTATGCAGGATAAAGTCCTTGTCATTGGCCATAAAGGTCCCTGGGGCCTGTTTGTGCACTGAGCTCCTGACCTCCATAATGAGGAATTGATTCCCAAGAACTGCACCTTAACAATCACTGGCTATTGATCATCTTCCAACACTGGGGAAAAGCCAAAAGACATCAAGATGTTATGACCAAAGGAAGGCAGACCGTAGATATTCTTTGCTCTAGGTCATAACTTTCCCTACCCTCCTTCAGGATTCTGTATATTACCAAAAACTGGGCAGAGTAAAAATGAGGGGAAGCAGGGAGGCCAACCATAAAAAGGCCACTCAACACAGTGTACTTCTGGTCTATGTAGAAAACCTGACAAAATTCTTTCTTCAGGCTGAAATTTTACCCCTGCAAGGAAACCAGAAGATGAAAACAAAAGGGAAAATAATTGGACAAGAGTTCTATTTGAGTTACAGAATTTCAGAGAAGGGCTCCCTTAGCTTAAATCAATACAAAGAACACAACTTTATTATGTAATATCTTTTCTTTCACCCTATACCCAGAAATGCCTTCCAGAGGAAATTTGTTTGTGATTTTGGACAATTTAAGAATTTTGGGTAGAGGAGAAACTGAAAGTCTTTGGTTGAGATTTGAAGTGAGCTGGAAATTCAAGGAGGCGCAGACACAGTCCTATTGAAGAGTGTCCAGATGAATCCTGCTGCCTCCGCCTCCGGGCCTCCCACACGGAATCCTACCTGCACCCTGGCTAAAGGATCTTCTTCCCTCTGACTCATGCTGCACTTGTCCGAACTGCCTTCTGGCCCCCAGTTTAGGGCATGCAGATTCCATGAAACTCTTATCATTTTGACTTCTACACACCTCTTTGGGGAATAAAAGCCCCCAAAGAGGAGAGGGAAAGTAGGAGTAGGGACAGGGTAGAGGGTTGAGAGTGGTAAAGGTTTCAGTCAGTCTTGGGGAACCAAGTGGAGAAACTTTAATGCTAAGGGGTTGGCATCTGTAATCTGTCAGGATGGTACCATGGTGGGTGTTCACGGGTGCTACGAAGCACCAGGACCTGAAGAAATGGATGGTTAGATTCGTCCTGAGTTGAGATGGCCACTGTGCTGATACCCAGTGGAAGGATGGCTCGGGAGAAAGAGAAGGGCATTCAGGAGAGTGTTAGAGAAGTGACTGCCTATGAAGAACATAGCGGCAGAAGAGGAGGGAAAGCAGGGGAGTGCTGCAAGGACTGGCAGAGGCAGGGACCGGAGATCTTGAAGGATGGTGGGACCAGAGGTAAGCAGGGGAAATAGAGAACCAATCAGCCAGGAGTAGAGATTCTGAATCTAAAGCATTGCAAAGGGAGGGGGAGTGAGAGGGGGATGATGGGGATGGACAAGGCAGAGGGGAAGAGAGGGGACAAAGGTAGGGACTGACCTGTTCTCATGGACCTTGAGGCCCATTAGTTTAATGTGACAAAAGAGTTTCTTCAGGGGGACCTGGAGCTGGTGCCCAGCAGTGCTGTGATTAGAGCCCAGGCCTCTGGGCCACCATCTTCTGCATGTTCTCCGTTAATAAGCTCTGCCCACCCTTTCTGCTAACCACCGGGCTAGCAGTAGCTCTTAAAGAAGAAAGTCTCAACTCAAAGTTCTTTTTCTAGTTGTCAGGATGGTGGCTCCATCTCTGCTCAAGAAAACCCTGGATGTGTTGAGAATTCTGACTTCCTATCAACTTCTTCATTCTGGGCTAAGTCCCTAAAAGTATCTATCTAAAGATTAGCATGGGAAAAAATGATAACATGGATAAAAATAAGGGTGAGGTTCTCAGGCTTAGACCTTCACTCCTTCATAACTGCCTCTGGTCTGGGGTGTCAGCTGCGCCAGACCTCGAGGGGCCCAGCTCTTCCTCTGTTGGCCTCCTAGCCTCTTTCTGCTTAGGGAGGGTGCTGGGAGGAAACACTCTACCGCTTGATGAACCCAAACTAATTTTCCTACGTAATTCTTCTCTTGTTCTTTCCTGGCCCTCAGATGTTACTCTGTGAAAACATGCTTTTTTAATCTTTGCCATGTCATCCCAAGAAACATGGTATCAGAAACTCAGCATTAAATTGAGTTCCAAGTTAGAATTTCTGGTATCCAGTCACAGTACCAGTTTCTGGTACATGTTCAAAATTAATAACATCATCAAAAATAAAATTGAAAGAATTGAAACAAGGTATCTTTCAAAATGCAAATGTCCTAAATTAGCTACCAAGAAATATCTAAAAGCCAGAAGGAAGGGAACTCTGATGCTTGGTAGTCACATTGCCTCCCTGGGCACGAGTATTCTCGTCTGTTGAAATAGCTGTGGTTTCTTCTGGCTTTAAACATTAATGTGAATAGGCTTAAATGGCTAAACAGTTTTTATGATTCCCCCTTCCCAATTCTGTTCACAAAGAAAATGTCTGGTTTGGCTTGCCTTCTTCCCTTAGAGACACGGATAGGAATCTTCACGGGCCCTATTCCTATTCATCCTGCCATCTTTTTTTCTTTCTTTTTTTTTTTTTCTTTGCATCTCTCATCTCACCAGAGAGCTTATCTTCACTGTATTTCCAAAGTCTTTCATATTATCCTTATGGTGTCTTTGTAACTCTAGTCACTGTATTGAGGTTTGGAATACAGTTTTCTTGAAAGATAACACCCAGAGCCAAATTCTTATAAAAGACTGTCACTTTGGTTTGAAGAGTAGAAATGAGTTGGTGGTAAAGATAAGACCCTCCCTTCACGTTAGGACCAAAGAAATCTCAAATCTTTAAGAAGCTCAATTATGAACTGCATACTTCGCTGACAATGCTGAAACAGATACATTATACTTTACAGTAAAGAAAAATCACCTCTGGCAAAAAGCAGGGACAAAAAATTCCATTTAATCATCATTTATACAAGAACTTGGAGTCCCAGCATGACTTATCCCTTATCGCTTCAAACATTACGTCATTCCCAGCTCAGCTCAATTCCCTCGTGTTGAATGTCTTCTTTTACTGAAATTGATCTTTGTTAATACCAGGCATAATGTGTTTTCCATCTCTTAAAGGAAAACGATGGATTCTTGCCATGACAGGAGATAACTGGAAATCTATATACTCCGGACACCAATTCCCCATCAATACACTAAAATGTCTTTTCTTTAAAAATAACAGCCCTGCATGAATTTGATCACTTTCCCAAATTAGTGTAATTGATGCACCCTGAAGCCTAAATGATTCAGAAAGTGCACACTCCAGGGATATTTAAATAGCTATTTTGTAGGGAGCTAAAATATGGGCCAATTCACTGAATACACACTCCTTGCGTTTAGGAGCTTGGCTGAAAGTGGCCCATGTGTCAGGATGCCTACCCTTAAATAACACAGGGGGCAAATGGCTTCCTATAAGCAGGATTTCATTCTCTCCAGGGCCTTCAGAAAAAGATGCAAATAGCTGCATTTAAGAACAGGACAATTATTATAGAAGGAATTATTCCAATTGCTGTTTCTAAAACTGAGATGAACCTCAGTTTTCTAGCCTGCAAAAACTGGGTTGGTAATAATAATTTCTACCTCCCAGGGTCATTTACTGATGTTGAATCTAAACGAAGTACCAAAGCATACTTGAGTCTAGAAAATAGCTTGGAGCATATCCCTGGAACAATTTCTTCCTACAGCACATCCTCTTTTCCTCCAGTGCTGCTGATGGAGGCTGTTCTGAGAATGCTGAATAAATGAATACGTGAATGAGTAAATTCTTCCACCAGTACTGGTTAGGCATGCTCCAGCTGCATTCCAGCTAGGAGGGATTGGCTGCACAACTTCAGGCTAAAAGACAATAAGTAAACCTCCATTCATCATTTTTAAACCCTGGGCAGACATGATCAATCAATTATAAGCATTCTTCCCAAATGTGGCCTTCAAAATATTTCTCTGCAGAAATATGTTTCAGGCAGCCACTACCTATCATTCAGATTGACACTGGAGATAAAACCCATTTGAAAGCCCCAGGGGTATCAAACCCAGTCATTGTCAGGGCATAAAGGGTCCCCCTGACTGTATTGTCTGCAGAAGGGCTATGCAGAAGGACTTGCCTAGTTCGCCTCTGCCTGGTAGCCTTTCCCCACCTATCCACCTTCCTTGCTGAGTGAAGCAGCCTAGTCTTCCACCTGCTGTCTCTGGCTTCTCTGGTCTTGATCCAGAAACACCCCAGGAACCAACTGCGTTAATAATGAGCCCACTCTTGTCCTCCACCTGTGTCCATCACCTTGACTCTGTGCCGCTTCTGGCCTCGTTTGGCCCTGATCCTTCCCATGCTTGCTCCCTGCTGCTCAGACTGTCACCTGTTCCCTGGTGCCTGCTTGTCCTCTGCCAGTAACCTGGCAACTTGCCTGTGGTTCTGGTGACCCCTGGCAAGTGTCAGACACATTGTGCTGGATGTTTCTCAAGGTTGTCAGCCCCAATGAAGGAAAGATCCAACTCTTAGTGCCTGCTTTTTTTGGTGCCAGTTTCTTTAAACCCTTAATTTAATTTAGTTTAATTTTCAAAAACAAAGCCAGGAGGTTGATATAGCATCATTATAATCTATATGGCGGAAGGGAGGGGGCCTGGAAATGAAAAGATGTTGACTAACTCAAGGTCACAAAGCTGGTAAATGGCAGAGCTGGGATTCAAGCTCTGACTCCAGAATGTGGACACTGTCCATCCACCACGCTGCTTCCTGAACTGGTGCGTACACTGTCGGGTTTTCTTTGAGGGGGGTTGCACACTATAGGGGAGTTACTGCTTTCCTACGCTCCTCTCTCCACAACTCCTAGTGCTAGCTCTTCTCTCTTCCGTGTGGCTCTAGGCTCTTGTGACTCATGGGAGGAGGGGGAGAAATAGCAGCCTTCTCTGAGTATAAGAAATTCAATCAGTGATTTGCAGCATGGGGCTTGATAATTAACTAAATAGGATGCCTTCCCATGAGACAAATCTCACTTGTTTTTACTGCCACTTTAAAATGTGACTCTTAACCAAGAATATAAATCTTCCCGGAGAATGCTGGAGTTTAAAACAATGTATACCCACTTCTGTCCCCAATAGAGAGAAGTCTTTATTGAAGGCCATAAACCTTTTCTTTTCCTTTCTTTCTTTTTTTTGCATGCTAGGGAAGGGGTGGATTCTGACTGTAAAACTAGCTCTGGTTTAGTGATTTGGTAAATGAATGAATTGTTTGTTGAGTCCCAGCATGATTCTTGGGGGGCATTCATTTAGGCCCCCGTCTCCAAGAGCAGCATTCTATAGATCAAGGTTGTCCAAGTACGGCGTTTCTCCGGGGTTGCTCCTGGCAGCTGGGGCAGGAAAGCCTTCGTTTTGTGGGGAGGGGACTGTATTGTACAGTCCAGGACATTTACAACCCTCAGAATAGACCCTCATTTTCAAGAATACTTCAATGCATTTCCCAAAGAACCCATGGTACTCCATTCCCTCTGAATGTGAAGCCTCAGAGTAGGAGTCAGAGGACCAACGTGTCTTCACTTCTCCAAGCTCCACCTGTTCCCCCTGGGCACACAGGAGAATGCCCTTGGCTTTGGGCATTCCTCTGGGTCTTATGATTGTTCAGAACAAGAGAATAAGAAAAAAGAGGATGGGGAGAAAGAATAGAGAGGAGATTAAGGTTGCCAAAGGATATTTATTTAATAAAAGGTAAAATCTTGGCTTTTATACAAATATATAATAAAAATATGTCAATATTAATGAGAAAAACTAACTTTTTTTCTTTTCTCACTCTGTTGCCCTGGCTTGAATGCCATGGCATCAGCCTAGCTCACAGCAACCTCAAACTCCTAGGCTTAAGCAATCCTCCTTCCTCAGCCTCCTGAGTAGGTGGGACTATAGGTGCACACCACCAGCTAATTTTTCTATTTTTGGTAGAGGTAGGGGTCTCATTCTTGCTAAAGCTATTCTCAAACTCCTAACCTCAAGTGATCCTCCCACCTTGGCCTCCTAAAGTGCTAGGATTACAGGTGTGAGCCCCACTCAGTAGGAGCTAGTGGGGATTGCTAGTTCAAAGGAGGATTCAAAAAATAAATATATAGAGCATCAAGAATGTTGGAATTAATATAGACAGACACAAAGTCGGTCAATATCTATAGGAAAATAATCAACTTCCTTCTGCTGAACACAGTTTGCATTTCTATGTGCAAGAATCAGTTGCACTAGTACTTGAATTCTACATCTTGACAAAGTTGTATGATAGCTGATATGAAGGGTGACCCAGAGGAGTGTTCTGGATAAGACATTCACTAATCAAATTTTGCCTATTTTCAAAGTCTTACACTATTTTTTTGACAAGGTATTTGGGTGTCATAGATGTCTCTAAGAGGGGACCCTGTGTCCTGCCCTATTTCCTACTAAGCTTACTAGGGGTGGGACTATACAAACACCAGAAGATTTGGGACCTGGGGGTACAGAGCTCATGTGCTTCCCTTGGTTTTCTATGGAAGGGACCATCCCCACCATTTCCCACAGCCTATAGCAGGAGAGATGATGTAGAGATGCTGCAGGGATGGCTTCACAGCGCCTCTTGACCCTGAGTGAAGAGAGAAGAACGTACACTTCCCCCGCCTCCAAGGCCCGGCCGGGCCCAGCTGTGCCCACCTTTGGGGCTGCAGCCCCTTCCCCTCTCCCTTCTTCTTGACACTCAAGACGTGCAGTGGTGTCTCCACTGCTCCATCAGGCCTGTTTCTGAGCTTTTGCACCCCTCTTTCTCCCCCCTTGGGAATGCAGGCCTGCAGATTTTTGTCCAGCTGCTTCCCTCTCAGTTCCAGCTCTGATGTCAGGCCTTAAAAAACCCCTGCCCCACCTTGGGGTCTCATCACAGTGCTCCCTACCACCTCTTTACGTTGATTTAGTGTTGTGTGTATAACCTGGCCCCTTTCTCTAGAATGTCATCTTGTGACGACAGGGCCTCTCACTCGCGTGCATTGCACCCCCAGTGCCCAGGACATGGCGATGCTCCATAAATACTTCAGATGGCCTGACTGCTCGGGCGGCTAAGCTGAGGCAGCCTGCTTTCCTCTCCTGTGGCTGAGAGCGGCACAGGTGTGATATTGGATCTGGCCTTTTAACTGGGGTAAGAAGATGCCCTCAGTGGATATAGTTTGAATTGTAATTGCTGAGGACCAACAGGCAATGCAGACATTTTAAGAAATGACATTGTGGCAGGCGTTTCTGTGGTAGAGTCCTGATGCTACCATACTGTTAGGCCACTATACACAGAGCTTGCGCCAGGGAAAATGGGAGGAAGGAAATAACCCTGAAGTGACTAAATTTTCCTTCACTTGGTGAGAGTTATAATTTTGTGGCGACACAACATTCAGATATTATGTTAGAAACTAAGCTCACTGTGATAGTATTAAAAAGTGGGTTTTTGGGCTCGGTGCAGAGGCTCAGGCCTGTAATCCTAGCACTCTGAGAGGCTGACATGGGTGGATTGGCTGAGCTCAGCAGTTTGAGACCAGCCTGAGCAAGAGCAAGACTCCATGTCTACTAAAAATAGAAAAAATAGCTGGGTTTTATGGTGGGCACCTGTAGTCCCAGTTATGTGGGAGACTGAGGCAAGAGGATCACTTGAGCCCGAGAGTTTGAGGTTCCTGTGAGGGAGGACATCATGACACTCTACCTAGGGTCTAGAGTGAGACTCAGTTTCAAAAAAAAAAAAAAAAAGAAAAGGAAAGAAAGAAAGAAAGAAATGGAGTTTTTAGGAAGTGATGAAGTCATGAGGGCTATTCTGTCATGCATGGTGTTAGGGCCCTTATAGAAGGGGCACTCAGGGAACTGCCACCGACCTCTGCCCTGCCCTGTGAAGCTGCAGCAAGAGGCATCATCTATGAAGTAGAGTTAGCTTCTCCAGACATCAGGTCTGCTGGTGCCTTGATCTTGGAATTCCCAGCCTCCGGAACTGTGAAAAGTAAATTTCTGTTATTTATAAATTGCCCAGTTTAAGGTATTTTGTTATAGCAGCAGGAACAGATGAAGACAGACACCCAGATGGAGATGTCAGGTAGGCAGGTACATACACTACTCTAGAGCTCTGGAGTAAGATCTGGGTTGAAGACCCAGATACACCAAAGGCTCAATCTTTTAGGCCAAGCAAGAGACATGGTGAGATCATCAAGGAAAGGAAATCAGAAAGAAGAGAAGAAATCCAAAGACTGATCTCCAGGGCATTCCAGAACTGAAAGATTGGGGAGAAGAGAATGAATCAGAAGAGACTGGGAAGAAGTGTTCATTTATGCTCAGCGCAACCAGGACAGCATGGGCCCTAGAGGCCTGGGGAAGAGTGTTTACCAAAGAGGAGGAGGGGCCAAGACATATCGGATGATGCTGATGGGTCAAGGAAGGGGACAACTGTAGGTTACCCTTGGATTTTACCAAATAGTGGCCACTGATTTTGACGAGAAGATTTTGGAAGAGTTGGGGGAGATGGGAGGAGAGGAATTGAAGACAGCTAGTGCTTACATCTCCTCGAAGGAGTTTTGTTGCAGAGGGAACAAAGAAATGGGACAGTAATTGGTTGGGGATAGTGAAGTGAAGAAAATGGCTTGTTTTTCACTTTTTATTTTTTAGATGGGAGAGACAACTGTACACTAGTATACTCATGGGAATGACTTACTAGAAATAGAAAATTGATGTTGTAGCAGAGAGAAAGATAAATTGCTAGAAGTCTGTCCTTGAAAAGACAAAAGAAAATGGATATTCATCTAGGCGAATGTACCCAGAGGCAGAGATTGTAGTGCAGATGCTGGTGGGAGGTACATGTGGTATTGAGGATTTGTGGAAAATCTCTGATTGTTTCAATTTTCCCAGTGAATTAGACACAAGATCATCTCTCTACAGCCAGGGTGGGGAAGGAGGCATTGGCAGCGCAGAGCCCTCTGGGAGAATCAGAGTGTTTGGAGTGCGTCTGCTGTGTCTATCCCAGCTCCTGAGTTTGCTATCTGAAGAAGCCAATATTACACCAAAGGCTCAATCACCTGTTGGTGGAGGATGATGAAACCCGAGGCCTAGGGAAGACATGACTGTAGTCTATTTAGACTCAGAATGGCCAACACTTCCAGAAGTCCTCTTTGGTCAATGCTTCAAGGTCTGGTGGGAGACTTGGGGCTCTAGTGGTGTCCACAGCCTTGTCATCAAAGGTCTGCTCCATCACAGAAGTGGCCAGGGTGGGGGGTTTGGGGTGTGCAATTAAGGAATCAAGCACTAAAAAGAAATGGCACAGCACATGCTGTGGGTTTTTTAGGTAAAGGATTTAGGATAGGTCAGGATAACTTCTCAGCCTCCAGTGGACATCTGGAGATTCAAAAAGGCTGTGGCCATGTAGGGGCCAGGACAAATACACAGACCCATGGTCTCCCTGATGGAGGGAGCAAGAGAAGTGTTAGGGGAACTGTGACAATGGCTGGGAATTATGTAACCCACAGCTGGGCCCAGGAGCCTTCTGATTGGATGACCCAGGAGGGAATTTGTCTATTCCCCAGACTCATCTTACAATCTACTCCTCAGAGAGCAGAGGGTCTGATCAGCTCTGCCCAGCATCCCTGCCTCATGCAGCTTGGCCAGGCCTGTTTGAGAGTTTGTCTAATCCTTCCCAGCATCAGGAGGAAATGGGAGAGGCTGAAGAATGTGGATTAAGCACTCCCAGCTGGTGACATGCTGCTGACAGTGGCAGATAAGAAGGGAAGAGTGGCATGTGTTGAATGCAAGCTCCAGTACTGCTCAACTCGACTGCATTCAGATGGCTGGTGTTCGGGGTACTTGAAATTATTTATTCACATCCATCACCCTTGTTTGGGAAGCCTGGTCAGGGTTTGCAGGCATGTGTGAGGAACCATGGAACAGCAGAGCAAACGTGTGATGTCACACTTGCTTAGCCCACACTCTGCCACCACTGGTCCCAGGCACAGACCTTGGATACACTCTCTTCCTGTTACAGTGACAGGGAACTGGGTTTTAGTGATCCAGGCAATTCTCTGACCATCCAAAGATTAAGTCTGTGTGTCATTAACTCCTGTACCTCCCACTTAAGGAAAATATATAATTCTTTAAGTCCACCTAAAAAGAAAGAGCAGATTTGTAGCAATTTGATGTAGAAGGCTCTACTGAGGTGGGAGGATTCTCATCACACTGGGAGTCAGGTGACCAGCTGTGTGACTGTGGAAGGTCATGTTACTACTTCTCTGAGGTTCAGTGTTCTTATGTACAAAACAACCGAATTAGATCAGATTATATCAATGCCTTTTCTTTTTTTCTTTTTTGTCTGAAACCATTTTCTTAAATGAAGAAAAGTTCCCTAACCTTACACTTTTGCTTGGATGTTGTTCCCAGCTTTTTAGGGTGAAGTTACCAATCACATTATAGTTTGTGGATAATCTTTGGTATAGTCCGGGGACTGGAAAACTAACACCTCCCGTAAAGAGCCAGAGAGTAAATAGCGTAGGCTTTGAGGGCCATTTAGTTAAGTGAGAAAGCAGCAACAGATGGTGGGTAAACCTGCAGGCATGGCCGTGTTCCCAGGAAAGCTTCGCTGATACACGTGGCAGGCCAGGTTTGGCCCATGGGTTGTAGTTTGCCAGCACCTGGGGCAGTTCCATCAGCAATTTCCTCAAGTTCTCTGTTTGAGAACCCCAAGGTTAAACCCAAAAGAGGGAGAGGCTGACTCAAGGGAGCTGGGTCACTTCATTTTACCACCCTAGAGCCCAATAACATTCTTCCCAACTCAGCCCAGTAATTGAAGTTCATAAATATGCTTGTTCTGAATGGTTTTTATTTAGATATGAATTACTTTGTATTCATGCAGGGAAAAGAGAATGGAGACCAAGAACCCCAACTGTCCGTGAACCTACTGATGAGGCAACTGGCAGCCAAGCTCCACAGCTGCACACAGCCAGTGACACATCCAGAGCTGGGTCCTGGGATCTGTGGGGTTCTGTTACTTTCTTTCAACACAACAGAGACTCTGACAGAAGTCCATAGCCCACAGAATAGCCCTCCCTCTTTACATGGCACTTGTTGCATCAGTAGTTTCCAAGAAATCCGAATGTCAGGTTGTTAATTTGTATAACATTCTGCCTGTGTGAGAACAGATTCTCTAAATAATTTGGATTCTCCAAGTCTATAATAAAACCCTCATGTGCACATTAGTTTACATTAATAAAGAACCTCCTGGGTTATTTTTATAATCTTCTTTTTTTGGAAACAGAGTCTCAATCTGTCACCCTCTGTAGAGTCCTGTGGCATCACAGCTCACAGCAACCTCAAACTCTTGGGCTTAAGCCAGTCTCTTGCCTCAGCCTCCCAAGTAGCTGGGACTACAGGCACCCGCCACAACACCCAGCTATTTTTTGTTGTTGTTGTTGCAGTTGTCATTGTTGTTTTTAGTTGGTTGGGGCTGGGTTCAAATCTGCCAGCCTTGGAGCCTACTAGCATTTGATCTCACTGAGCTCCCAGATTGAAAAACCCATTAAAATCGATACTGAGGATAATGGTCTACCAATTATATGGACAAGTACTTTCCAAAAGTGTCACAAGGTTTGGAGTCAAGTGAAATTCAGAAACAACCTATGTTTTCCAAACATCCAAGGTTGAGAACAATCCTGTCTACTCATGGAACAGGTCTTGCCACATACCAGGTTTTAAGGAATGATTTTTAAACGAAAAGATTAACTTTACAGATTTGTATAAATATCAAAATTGTTATGTACATATATGTATAATGTTCATATTTCATTACATGTATAAGACAAAGTACTTTTTGTTCTGCATTATTCATCTATCTCCTCACTTCATCCGGTCAACATGTTCCTCCACTGTTCCAAAGTACATTCTACCACAGTAGCTTTGGAGGCTCATCTTCCCACCCTTTGACAACCTTGACCTTTTTAACTGAAGCTTGACTGAGAACTAGAGAAAACTTGATTAACTGCACCACATAAAAGAGCACCTCGCCTTTCTAAGGGATCTAAATCTTATTTTTCTCTCCTCCTGTCACCTAGAAAGATTAGATAGCTAGATGGATAGATAGGTGGATGGATAGATAGGTAGGTAAGTAGATAATGGATATATATTAGAAGGACAAACAATTAATTTCATGAACTAATCCTAGGAAAAGTACTACATACCTCACTGCTGAATATCACTATGGTCGCCTTCCAGGTATCCCCCTTGGAAAGCTATGAACCTATGCCAGTGCCTAGTCTATCCTTTAAAGCACTTTTCCTAGGATGAGTTCACCAGGAGAGGCTGTGGGGAACAATGGAGCTTGGTGACCTGAGCCTTATTCCATACTGGTTTTTCTTTAATAAATGAGTACCCATAGTTAATGCCATAGAAAGCTTGACAAGAGAAAATCAACCTTTGCCTGAAATCATCAAAGCCTCTTATATACACCAGACCCTCTTATGCCCTTGCTCATCCCTTCTAAACCTCAGAACTGCCACAGCAACCTACCTCCCCCTTCCTGCCTCAGGGCCTTTGCACATGCTGCTCCTTGAGCCTAGATTTTCTTCCCCTAGTAATCCCTACCTATCTTTTAATTTATACACAATTTCCTAAGAAATACTCTCCAATCTATTTTAGTCACCTCTTATTTTTAATACTCTATTTTTCTCCGTCACTCTTATTGTTCCGTCATTCCTATATGTTTAATTGTTGCTTTTGGTTTAACATCTGCCTTCCTATAAGAATTTAGGCAAGAAGATGGGAACCATATCTTTGTTCCACACTGTATCCGTAGCAACCAGCACTATGCAGTGAGTTGGTACTCAACTCACATTCAATGAATAGGTGACTCATCATTTGCTGCTGCTGAGATGAGAAAAGGCTGACGTCTTCCCAGTGGGACAGAGTCAGAGCACACACATCTTCCACCCTGCTGCTTGGACTCAGGGTCTTCCTAACCACACACAGCTGTGCTCACAGGGGGCAAGAGAGACACTCTGGGCACTCCCACCAGCATGTGCAAGAGAAGATCAGGATCCGGGGAGGAACGGGAAGAAAAGTCAGCAGAGTAGGATGTCCCGGTTTCCAGAGTGTTAAAGGAAATCATTAGACCCCTAAGCCAGCCTGGCCTTGGGCTTAGTCTTTCGTATCAAGGGGGTTTTCTTGTCCTTTGAGGAGAATTACCTATTCATGGACACTTTCCAGTACTGAGCCCAGCCCCTCAAGCTTTGGCTCAAATTTATGTTTTACAGCTGCCCCCTGGGAAGGCAGCACCCCGATGCCTGCCCAAATCAGTTTTACCATTAATAAGGTCCTTCCACTGTGTTAGTTTCCTCCACTATTATAACAAATTACCATACGTTTAGAAACTTAAACAACACAAATTTAGTACCTTATAGTTTTAGAGGCTAGAAGTTTGAAATGGGTCTCTCTGGGATAAGATCAAGGTGTTGGCAGAGCTGTGTCCTCTTCAGAAAGCTTTGGGGGAAATCCCCCTCCCTGTCACCCCGGTTCTAGAGGCCGCCTGCCGTCCTTGCTCCTGCTGCTTCCTCCATCTTCCACAGTCGCATCTCCCTCTCATGCTCCTCTTGTTCCCCCTTCCGCTCATAAAGGCCCTGTGAGCCCACTCAGACATTCTAGGACAGTGTCTCCATGTCACTTCCTTAAGTTAATCACAGCCATAAAGTCCCTTGTGCTGTGTAAAGGAAGACATTCACGGGTTCCGGGGGTTAGGACATGGGCATCTTCAAGGGGCCATTCATTATTTTCCCTATACTGGTAAATCATTCCCAAGAAAATCTCAAAAAAACAAGTAAAGAAGGTCTTAGTTCCACTATTGCCAGTTCCTTTGAGGAGTTAAGAACAGATTGACAAAGGAGTGAGGGTAGTAACGCTGACTAGTAAGTAAAAGGGGTGGCAGACTCCTGATGCCAAAGGGTCCCAGTCTGCGGCAGAGCAGGCACTACATCAGCAATAGCCAGCTGTAGGGAACATTCCAGACCCCAGGAAAACTATTTTAAATAACAGACTGCAGTGAAGTCTCTGATATTTACTAATAACCAATTTGGGGTATTCGGCAGGAATTATTTCAGCCACAAATAATAGAATAACCACATAACAGTGGCTTAAGCAGCACAGGCATTTAACTATTTCCTTTTACAGAAAACTTAGAGGCACGTGGTTCCCACATGGGGACAGCAGCTTGGGTATAGCAGGGACCCAGGCACGTGCTGTAGTTCTCAGTAGGTGACTAGCGTCTCCTTCACGGTGCTAAGATGGCTGCACATTCACCTTAATCATGCCCTCACAAAACATCTTCCTGCATACCACAGAAGGGCATAGGCAGGAGGACCCTTTCTCCTCCTGCTGCTCATTCTTTTATTAGCAAGGAGCATGTCCTGGGAGTAGCCAGTGGACTTCACCTCAGACTTTATTGGCCAGTCAGGTCACACACCCACCCTGGCACAAGGGAATGGGGTCTTATGCTTTGCCTGGACCCATCAGGAGTCATCCTCTGGAGGTGGGTACACTGTACCCCAGGCAGAATTGGGGTTCTATTAAAAGAGAAAGTTATCAAGTAGGCAACTAACAATGTCTGCCACATAACCATGAGCTATTATTTATTTTAAATGTGTAATATATAAATAGGTGGCTCTCCACTCAGACTAAGGCAAACTTTGTGTTCACATGTCTGAGATGTTTATCAACTGAACCAGATCCCTTTCTGTTTATACTCTAAATTTATCTAATTCTGTGTAAAAAAGACAAAGTCATTAAACTTTGTATTCATGGACAAATTCCCATGTAGTACT
This sequence comes from Loris lydekkerianus, assembly GCA_963574355.1. Classification (NCBI taxonomy): domain Eukaryota; kingdom Metazoa; phylum Chordata; class Mammalia; order Primates; family Lorisidae; genus Loris; species Loris lydekkerianus. The sequence goes on from CAUYPK010034012.1 coordinate 52,588, forward strand.
GTTTATCCAAAGATGAAAACATATTTATTGAGCACCTGCAATGACCCTGGCATGGTGGCTAAGTACTAGGATGAAGAGATTGTCCCTCCCTTGGGTAATTACAACACGGACGGGTACGTGCTGTTGCAGGGGAAGGACGAGGGACAGGGAATGTGCTAGGCATAGGAGGTTGACTCAGTCCTATCTTGGAGTCAGGGATGGTTTGGGGAGGATATGTGTAGAGCTAGAAGAATATGCAGGGTATTAGCATGGAGAGGCCAGCATTTAAGGATAAAAGAACAAGTCCCCAAAGAGGACCATAGAGAACAACCAAGGGAAGGAAAAAGCCCAGGGAGAGCAGCATCCCAGGAGCACAGGAGCATGCTTTGAGAGAAGGTGTGGTCAGTTCTGTAGGAAGCACAGGAAAAAAGAAAAAGATCTTTCTCCAGGAAATTTCAGACAATCCTCAGAGTAGGATGAGCCATAAAGCCCTGGCCACAAGTCCAGGTACTAATTGACCGAGGCATCCAGACAGCAAATGAAAGCAAGATCCAGGGGCCCTTTGGGTCCCTGTCCATCCTGGTCCCTGTGGGTGAGCCATGCCTGGCAGCCCCACTTCCCTTTCCTGCAGCAGGCAAAAGCACACCATCTGGGCCGTGCTACCCCCACCCCCCGGGTGAGTCCATCAGGAGCTGCGCCTGTCTGCTGGGTGCCTGGGCTGGATTCCGTCTCTGACTCGCTTCCCATTGATCCGGCAAACTCCCAATGCCCTGGCAGCCTCTGATAGACCAGCCTGGCTTCTGCCATCACGGGGTCCATGGTGAGCTCTTTTCCCTTGTGTTCTGGACTCTGAATTCTGCAGAGCAGCTGCGGCTCTACGCTGGGTGGGTTGCGGGTTGCTGGGATTGGTGAGGATGTGAGCTGCTGAAGAGCGAACACACACACACACACACAGAGCCCCCAAGCCCAGCACAGTGCTGGCTGCAGCTCTCCAACGATTACTACAGTTATTACTTCAGCGATTGCTCGATTGCTCGATGGCTCAGATTGGGGAACACCAGACACTTGGTTTGTTTTTCTGTTCAATTGGAACTGACATTTCCCCCCAACTGGATTACCCTAAAATCAAGCAATTGAAGCTCAGATAGTTCATAAATTTATTTCTGTTCCACCTTGTAGCATTTATTACAAATACTGATTAGCCAAAGAATATGGGCTTTTGCTTTTTATTCTCTGTTTTGTTGCAGTCCCCTTTTAAGAGGGTGGTGTGGATCTCGAGGTGAGGGTAGCTCTCAGGTGGCAGGTAGCGTCAGCTGAGCAGACATCAGAATTCTTTCACTCTCTTGGACTCTGTCTGCTGCTTCTGTACCCAGCCCCCCATGAAGGAAGGGTCTGGGGAAGATTTCAGGTATGCTGAGAGCGAAAGGCGCAGCGGAGATGGGTAAAGAGGCACCAGAAACCCCACACCATGTCAGAAACAAAGCCCAGAGAATTAGACTGGGGCAGCCGATCTTCCCTGCACCTGCTCCCTGTGCCATCTTTAGAGATAGACACAAAGGGCCCTTGGCCAGAGAGAAAACATTACAAGCCTAGGAGTGTTAGAGAGGAGTTCTGGGACTTCTGGGACCCAGTCATCTGTGTGTGTGTGTGTGTGTGTGTGTGTGTGTGTGTGTGTGTGAGAGAGAGAGAGAGAGAGAGAGAAAGAGAGAGAGAGAGAGGACTTGTTATGCGAGCATTTACCTACTAGTGGCAGAGTCTGAGCAAGGGACTAGGGACTGTCTGAATCATCCCTGTCCTCTAGAAGCTTCCATTCTTGTGAGGTGATTGAGCTGAGAGCCAGGATGGGGTGAGCCCAGGTGGCTATAGGGGCACTGTGGACAGCTTCCCAGAGGAAGTGGAGTCTGAGCTGGCTTCTGCTTGGAAGGCCCCTTTGATGTAAGGCAATTGCAAATAATCATTACAGCCAGATTACTGAGACAGGAAAAGAGGCAGGTGCTTGGGGCGGAAGCCCACCCTAGGAATGATGACTAGACATTTGACGGGTTAGCAGTGTTATTATGAGCTCTCCTGGACTGATACCCTGGCTCTGTCATTTGCTAGGTCTGTGACCTTAACCTTTTCCTGTTTCAGTTTTTTATTTGTTAAAACAGGGTATAAATGGCTTGCCTCATAGATCCCCTGAGAAGAATGAAAGAGAAATCTGTGAGCGCTCAGCCTTTTGGCAGCAGCTGACTTTGTGTCTTCTGGAGGGGACGTGAGGGGGGCGGGGAGGCACACACCTTTGTTCCTAGGGCCCTGTCTGCACAGGATAGATGGCTGACCCAATCATAATCAGCCTAGAATTAACTGATAACTTATTTTAAATGAGAAAACGTGAGCAATGTTTTTCCTCATCTATCATCTTTCCTATTTAGGGTTTAAACATCAACAGCAATTTCTGTTCATTTCTTTGTGAAATAAATGGCCAGAAGCACAGCCTACCTTTTATAACTGGGAGAATGAAATCTCAAATTGGTTAAATAACTTATCTCAAATTCCAGAGGCTTGACCTCTGCTCTTCTAAAGCACAGCCCAGCCTCCTAATAAATCACATTCTTCCCTGTCATCTACAAACTGGCAGGATCTGTTCCTCAGCGTTGTCAGGCTGGTCGTACAAAGTGGAATGGTTTCATCTGAAACAGAATACATTGCCTCAGGTATGTTCCTGGATATTTGATTTTAATGCCCAAACCAGTTCTATCCATAATGAGAAATACTAAACAATTGATTCTCTTAGGTTTCTCTGACAGAAAGAACAGAGGCTAGAAGCAAGTTGCCTCTGAAGGGACAGGAGAACAGGAAACGGCTCCAGGTGGCCATTCCTGAGCAAGTGGGCACTCGGCTTTGCTTTGTGTCCCTGCTCTGCTGTTCCCCCAAAGGAAAGCTGTGGCTTACAATCACAGCAAATCAGTAGCTAGAAATATTAATAACAGCAAAAGAAACTGTTCATGCAGCAAGTAATTTGTGGTAATGTTTTATAATTGATAGTCATTTCTATTATTTAATTACTAATTAATTTATGTACTAAGCAATGTATCGACCTTAGTTATGGTATTATGGTAGCTCTCCTAGCTAAAAATCATTTATTGCTTTCTTTAAGTAATTAAAATGCACAGATTACTTGCTCTATTTGTGGCTGCCTGGAGGACTGTGCCCTCCTTAAGAGCATTAAGGGCAGATTACACAGAAGCAACCAAATAGAAGCTCTGGTCCTTCCAGCCTGATGCTTTTCTTACCAGTAGGATTCCCAGAGCATCTCTTGGTAATTTGGCCTCGTGGTCTCCCTCTTGCTGGCTTCCTTTGCCTCGTCTGCAAAATGAGAAGAATGTGAAATCCATGAGAGGAGCTGCCATTTTTATAGCAATGACCTGGCAGATTCTGGCTTTTCTGCTGACAAATTTCCTGGACAAGTCTCCTTAACCCTCCAGGACTGTGGACCTCTGGGCTAGGCTAGAAAGCGAGGGGGGTGGAAGTGGTCACCCTTAAGAGTTCTTGAAGCTCTAAGTTCGAATGTGTTAATGGAATCAGTGAATATGTTTCTTGCAGGTACATTTAAGGTTTTGACTGATGAAAACAGGAAATACAGAAAAGATTAATGGGCCGGGGCCACTGGAGGATTCACTGCCGACAGACACGAGCTGCCTGCTTCTGTTTAGTATCTCTGCTTCTCCCCAAAGGCTCAGTTTTACTATTTGACTCCTTGTCTCCCTTTAAACAACAGGCTGCACATAAAATAAAATCTATTGAATCTCACCCGAGGCTCTAGGCTGGGGCTTTATGAGATATTACAGAATATTTTTCCAAGTTTATTTACAAGATGGGAGTATTTATATGCCATTTATTTATATGACATTCTCATTTTTGTTTTTGTCTAAGAAAGACAAGAGAAGGCATTTATAAGCTGTCAGCCTTACCCTCACAAGGTCAGGGCTGAAAGCCTTGTGTAGAAAAATAAATTAACTACAGGATACAAATATGTTGCATTGCTACTGCCTACTTAGGACTATGCCAGTCAGATGGTTTTAGCAACTTTGAGAGGTCAAGATCATGGATTTGTGTTCTGTGTAATTCCATTAGTTTTGTTCCGTTCCATGGCTTTATATCACTGTCCTACCTACAACCAGCTATCTTGAAAATTGTGTGTAACTAGTTGTAAGAACTAAAAACTTGAACTAAAGTTTGGTCCTGGGTTCTTGTTACCTGTGGAGGGATATGATTTACATATTGGTGTTATCAATGCTGAACATTTTCCTGAATCACTGTTGGAAAGGCTGTCTCTCGGCACAAGACGTCTTGCTGCGTGGTTGAACCCTGACTTGTAGATGGTGTCTGCAAGCTCAATGGCTCTCCCATCATCTCACTAAACTGGCCTAATGTCAGGCCTTAAACCTTCCCCATACTTATTTGCCTTGCTTTGAATAAGCAGTCGTGAGCCCTCCCAGCCCATCCAGAGATATAACCAGGCACAGCACTTTCTGGAATGCTATATACCATTTGGAAGAGGTCAAATGAGTAGACATAGTTTTATTTCACATTAAAAAATTGCTGGCTCAGTGTCTGTAGCTCAGCAACTAGGGCATCAGTCACATACCCTGGAGCTGGTGGGTTCAAATCCAGCCCAGGCCTGCCAACCAACAAGAACTAAAACCAAAAAATAGGCATGCATTGTGGCGGGCACCTGTAGTCACAGCTACTTGGGAGGTTGAGGCAAGAGAATTGCTTAAGCCCAAGAGTTTGACTCTGCCTCTTAAAAAAAAAAAAAAAAAAAAATTGTTAGGGAACCGAAGGGATACATCCCTGCCCCAATGACTTTGGACTTCCCCATATGTTATAATTCATTAAGAAATAATAATCAACGAGTAAGATTGAAAAAAAAATAGTGAGGTGGGACCTGCCCTAGATATCAAAACATGCCATCAAGCTGAAATAAATAAGAGCTTTGTCACAGTTACAAAGATGAACAGACATATCAAGAAGAGATAATCTAGATATAGGCTCTGGTTTTTAAAATTGGCTATGATGAAGGAGGAAGTACAAATTCCCTAACTGGAATTGGGGAAATTTAGTATTTGAGAAATAAAGAATTAACTTAGATATTCCTTCCACAGTATTTTACAAAAGAGTTTCCAAATGGATGAGATGGATAAGGCAGGTATATGTATAAAATAATATTTCTAATATCACTAAGAATTGTAGAATAATCTTCATTCTATATCTTTTTTAAATATAAAAATAATGGAGGGAGGTCAAATAGATTTGACTAATACAAATTTAAAAATCTGTATATAAAAAAAATCAATAGATTCAATGACAAACTATAAAAAAATGGTTATCAGGAAGGGATTCTGGGAAAATAGCAATGACAGTGGCATATTCTTTAAATCCACCATAATTACCACATAAAAATAGAGCAACTAGGTAGTAAAATCCATGTACAACATTTATAACTGACATTAAGTGACAACACATCCTCACAAATTCCAAAATACAAGCAGATGGGCAAACCACCAATAGCTTCAAGATCTGCACAGTATCAACACCTGTGCAGAGGAAGCTGAGAGAGGGAAGGGGAGTCTTATGGATTTGAGAATAGTACAATCCTAAAATAAACAATTGGGAAGCACCTCAGGGCACTATGAAAATAGTGGTTGAATCTAGGAGAACTTTCACCCAATTGTATTAGAACCCAGAGAAACAAAACTTGTAGAGAGAGGTTGAGATTATATATGTAGATGCATATGTGTATACACACACACACACAAAAATCTATCTATCTATCTATCTATCTATCTATCTATCGAGAGAATGTAAGAAAGCACAAGCATGAGATTTATTATGAGAATTGGCTCACATGATTATGGAAGCTGAGAGTCCTACAACATGCCATCTGCAAGCTTTAGACTCAGGGAAGATGATGATTTAACTTCCAGTCCAAGACCAAAGGCCTGACAGCCAGGGTAAGTCACAGAGTCCAAAGGTCCAAGAACCAGGAGCTCCCATGTCCAAGGGCAGAAGAAGATGATGTTTCGGTTTATGAAGAGAGAAAAAATTCATTCTTTTCCCACTTTGGTTTTTTTTTTTTTTTTTTTTTTTCTGATTTGTGTAGGACCATGATGGATTGAATGATGCCCACCCACATTAGTTAGAATGTATCTTCTTTCCTCAAACTGGTTTAAAATGCTCATCTATTCCAGAAACATCCTTGTAGACACACTACAAACCAATCTTTCACCAGCTGTTTGGGCATCCCTTAGCCCAGTCAGGTTGACACATAAAATTAACCATCACACCCACCCAACAGTGGTGAGGACAAAGGGTGTTTGTAATGAGTTCTGAAGAGACCAGAGCCGTCTTTACCTTACCCTGTCAGCTCTAGAAAGTGAATAGTCAGGGCCCCCTCCAGGAGTGCTCTCAGTAATTACACAGGTGGTCATATTTGTATTGCTATTCTGAGATTATTATGTATATAAAACGGCAAATGATTAATTGAATAGTGTATTATCTCCTGTGTTCTTGAGAATCAAGATTTTGGCAAGGAAGTACAGATGTGCTATAGATTAGGTTAAGCAAAAACCACAATTCTCTGAAATTGAATTGGAATTGTCTGTATGAATTCATGAGGCACGTACATGTGAGTTCAGTTCTGCTAGAATATGATATTATGTGATGTGTTCCTAAAAAATAGCCTCAGTGTGCAAAACCACACAATTAAAAAACATTGGGCTTATCATAAAAGTGAGTGTAATGGCACAACACCCTAAAAATCTTCATCAGTGACAAATTTAAAAAGAACAGAAGCCAAGCAAAAGTGTAGCACAGTAATTATACACATGGCTAAGAAATATGTAAATACAATAATTATGGCACCCTGCCTTGAAGAAGACCTGAAGTTTGCTTGTGGGAGTGGACACTGGAAGGACCTCAGCTTGTCAGTTATTGTGGGGGTTGGAAGAAGGCTTATCTGAAAATTGATGAAAAGTTGTCACATCAGGGGTGGATGGGTGTGGCTCATGGTCCTCTGCTGGGCATCAGTGCTGAACTCCAAGATGCCCAACAGAGGACACTTGACTTGGTTAATTGATATTTTATCTCCTTAAGGTTATAGTTTTCTGTGTTTGAGACAGAGGCCCTTTGAGGTATGCACTTGTAATAGATAACTTATTTCATTAAAATTGAATATTTTATGCAATGTCCAGCTGCCTTCTTCAGCTAGCTTCTGTGTCATTGCTGGAAATTCTTTTGCTGCTTTCTCCCCTTGGCCGTAAACTCTAAAAACTGTAGTGGCGTTTGAAACCACTAACCAAGCCATTCACAGCAGTAAAAGCACCATATCTGAAGGATCTGGGAATTTCTGTTCAAGGCCTTTTGTATACGTTGTTCTTTCTCTTTGATTTTGAAGATTATTCCTAAAATTTTCACTGTTTTATGTATGCTTACATGGCTTGGTTTGGCTTGATGCAGTTTTCTGCCTTCATTTAATACAGTAGAACCTCCATGGTTGACCATCTCTCTAGACCAGGGGTGGCGAACACGCGGCTAGAGCAGCATGCAGCTCCCGGCCAAAATGAATTTCGGCTCTTTGCCTCTTATCATTATTTTGTATACTGTGGCTCTTTGCCAAGTTTGGATTTTGTTATGCTGCTTCTGAGGAGGGACCTCTGAGGAGTGATCTCCGAGCGCGTAGTCGAACTTGTTTGCCACCCCTGTTTTAAACTAAAATGCCATAAATAACACTGACATAAGGATAGTGACTCACTTGCATATTCAATGGATGTTTTTTCAGGTTTAAGTGGTTTTTTTTTTTTTTCCCCTTAGGTTTAAGTGTTTTTTTATTATGTCTTAGATCTACTGATAGCATGGTTCTATTTTGAAACTCCCTAAGATAGCTTTGGTAAGACTGATAAAGCAACTTTTAAGTCAAAATATTTTTACTTGTAATATCAGCAAGTGTTTATGATACTTATATTTAAAAATCCATATATAGCAGATTGCAGTCAGTCAGTCCAACTACATAAAGCAGTGGTCCCCAATCTTTCTGGCACCAGGTACCAGTTTTGTAGAAGACAATTTTTCCACAGACCAGAGAGCAGGCAGTATTGTGTTTGGGGACAGAAGACATAAAGGACTCCATTAAACCCTTTTAAAACACAAAATCTACAACAGAGCTACACAGAGACAAATATCCCATCACTAACTCACACATGTAGTACATCCAAGTATATTTAACACAGCTCATTTAAAGAAAGGAAGGAAATAAAAACAATTTTAAAACAAAATTTAAAATGCTACTTAAAATTCTATCCCACTTCTAGGGTTTCACTTTGGTGTCTACAAAAATAATCAATTCAAGTTGTCAGATAAATCCCTCTAATTCTGTGAACAAACTAAGGCTATTATATTATTGATAAAACTGTGCTCCTGGAATGAAAGGAAAATGAGCCTGGCACTTTGCCAGGAGTCTTGAAAAAGAGTGTGGCTATAACATATACCAGTTTTAGTAAAAGTTACTGGAATAACACTCAGAGCATGGCCAAAGTGAAAGCTAATGAGGAATGAGTGGAAAACGATTGGGAACAGTATGAGGAATTAATGAGCAAATTGTTATTATTTTTGAAGACTTCCAGGGATAAATTTTTTTTAATGGAATCATTTTTATAGTTAAATTCTTCAGAAAGCTATGAAAAATCTAAAATACCTTATATTTCAAGCAATCCTACTCTGAAATAAGATCGACCCAAGTCAATTCTCGGGATAGACCAAAACTATGAAAAAAGAGGGAATAGTCTGAAAAATAATCTTGGTTTTTCCACCACTCATTAGCCAAAAGCCAACATTTTAAACACATTTTTCAAAGTTTATTATTATTTGGCTGTAACAAAGCTCAAGGGAAACTTGGATCAATACCAGGATACAAAATGTACATTAACTCATCTAGATAATAACCAACAGGCAGAAGAAACAGGTGCCAGACACTATTTTCAATCCTTAACTTCCAAGTGAAGTCTCCTGCAAGCATCTATCCTGAGTCACCAAATAGGAACCTTTAACAGTTAAAGTTTAACTGAAGGGAGTAATGGCATCAACACAGCTCACAGCAACCTCAAACTCCTGAGCTCAAATAATCCTCCTGTGTAGCTGGGGCTACGGGTGCATACCACCATGCCTGGCTAATTTTTCTGCTTTTCATAGAGATGAATCTTGCTATGCTGCCCAGGCTGGTCTCCAATTCCTGGGCTAAAGTAATCCACCAGCCTTGGCCTCCCAATGAGCTGGGATTATAGACGTGAGATCCATTGTGCACAGCCTCAACTCTACACAAGCAATTCTAAATTACTGGAGGGAGGGAGGGTTGGAAGAATAGAAAACACATAGAAATACCTATACAAGCAAACATAAGCTAAACCTCTTCTAACTCGCCTAGAGAAAAGCACTTTCTTTTTGGAAAGTACTTCTATAGGAGAAAAATACATTGCTATCTCAAGCAAAAACAACAACAACAACTAAGATAAATCACTATATGACACCTAAAATTATTACTAACACTTTTGTGAGCGTTTATGTTGGACCACACACAGAACAGAAAAAGACTCATCCCAATAACTATAATTTCTAACCTAAGAGTCATTCTTTTCAATTAAGGCAAGTCTTAGAAAACCATTAAAGATATTAACATCCACACTGCCTAGGAATTAACTCATTTATATAGGTTGATTTATCAGTTATGTAGTTCTCACTTTGATAGGTATCTTTTGATAGAAGAGACCAATGGTGGGCAGAGAAGGGAAAGCAGATTCTGGAAAAGTAGTGGCCAGGACAGAAAAGCTCACAGTAGCAGGGTGAAGTCACCCTGCATATTAAACAGACAGCCTTTCTGTTCTGGAAAATTGCAAATATATCCAGAAACAGGAAGAACAGCTTTATAAGGCCCAATACATCCATCAGTTAAATTCAGAACTTACCCACTCAAAGCTTTGATTCATCTATACCTACAACTGATTTACCCACTTGCTTCAACACAATTAAGAAGCAAGTCCCAGGCTTCTAGCTGTTTCATCCATAAATTAAAATGGACACTTTTATTAAGTTTAGCTTAACTCCTGTGATGTGCATCAAGCAAACTACTCAAATTAATTCAATATTCAATAATAACAATCTCCTTAATATTCCACATATACACAGTACTTTGCTTTCTTTGAGCACTGTTGGGGGAGGTGGGGGGGGAGACTAGGCAATGGAGCAGAGAGCTGTAAAAGGTTACCTGAAAAACAATCAGTAATCACATATACTACAGATTATGCTTTCTACAACTTCTATTCATTGAAGGATGAGGCCAGAATAAAGTGTTCCTGTTAGTCTGAGTCACAAAAGTAATGCAAGATGCATATAAAAATGCTTACTACCATTCAAGTTCTCTAAACCCATTCAACCATTCAGCACTTTGCTTTCTCATAAGACTGCCAACAACTATGCCAATTAGTGTCAACTGCAATGTTAGATTTTGTAACATCTGCACCTGCCGACCAGTTAGATTAGTGGACAGAAAAGTGATTGATAGTTACAAGTTCCAGCAATACTCAATCTCATTTCTGAGTTACCATCTGCAAGTCTATAAATTTACCAATTGGCTCTTATAAAAAATGTGTTTTTGCAAATTAATTCCTATTTCTTCCTTTTGCAGGAAGGTGAGAGACAAGTTTAGTCATTATATTCTAAACTATAATAGTCACAATAGTTTTTTAACATGAAGTTTTATAACTAAGAAAAATCTAATCTGTAAGAAACATAGTTAATTGCATATTTCATTTAAAAAATAAATTAATACACTGAAATTAGCAAATGCCAAATTTATGCATTTCAGTTAAACACATGACTAAACTAAAAAACCCACCAATTTGTACTTTGATATGTTTTCTCATTTAGAATAAGAAGTTTAACTAAAATTTTTCTTTTATAATTTACGAACCAAAAATGAAAGCACTTATAAATAGGCAAAGTATATTTAAGATGGAAGAAAATTATGCCACCTGAAATTTGATTACATATTTTCACATTCATTAAAATATACTTCATCTTTTTTATTCTAAATAACCGTTCACAATTTAAAAGCATACAATAATACTTCGAAATATCCAGAACAAAGTTACAATAATGTTTACTATCAAATCAAAATGCTTCACTTTGGTTTAGTATAATTACCAGTAATAGTATTTTTAAAAATTTCATAATTGAAGCAAATTGCACATATCTGATGAAAGCTATTGGAAGTAATATAGTGGTTACAGATAAGCATTACTAAAGAGAAATAAAAATTGGACATCAATATCTAAAAGTCTGGGAGATGTGTATAATGTAGCACATTCTATCTACTGTCATTACTTAAATTGCTACTTTTCCTGAACAATCTGGTCTTGAGCTCTAGCAAGTAGAATAAATGGTAATTTTACCTGCCAAATTGGGCACAAAAAAAGGACAAGCAACTTCATTAACAGAACAATGCTTTCAATATGATTTTTTTCCCTTTTCCACCCAGTGCCAAAGAGTAGAACAATTCAAATCAAGAAATCTAAGCAAAATTACCTCCTCTTGTTGAAGTTTTGCATGCTTGAATACGCAAGTGATATATGCAGAATGGTAGCCAGAATATCCTCCTAATAAGTTAGTATATTTTTGTGTTGCAATTTAATTATAAGCTGGAATGCTACCCTCAACCAAGAATGAAACACCTCCCCATTGAATTATAGTTCCCAGTGTGTGGTGTGGTGTGGTCTGGATGATCACTTAAAACCCAATGGAGGACAGCCTACAGACACATGAAAAAATGCTCATCATCCTTAATCATCAGAGAAGTGCAAATCAAAACTACTTTGAGATATCATCTAACTCCAGTAAGATTAGCCCA
>CAUYPK010034013.1:0-47410 GCA_963574355.1 Loris lydekkerianus
ATTAAGAAGGAAATCACCAAATTTTTGGAACAAAACAACAATCGAGACACGAACTACCAGAACCTCTGGGATACTGCAAAGGCAGTCCTAAGAGGGAAATTTATAGCACTCCAAGCCTTCCTCAAGAAAACGGAAAGAGAGGAAATTAATAACCTAATGGAACATCTCAAGCAACTGGATAAAGAAGAACAACAGAAATTCCCAAATGCTTTGCTTTCTATCAGTCATCTCAAGTTGCATGATCAAAATACTTCAGAGAAGTGAAAGTTTGCTTCTCAAAACTGCTTTAGTGAGTTTTTAGAAGAGTCCCTGGTTGGTGTCACAGGGTATAACACCATCCTGCAAATACTGATTTTGAGTTCAGTTATTCATATCAAGGAAGAAGAAAAGCTCCTTCCATTGACTCTTCCTGGATGTGCTTATTACACCCAGTATTTGTTAAGCATTTGTTTAAGTCCAAGATGCTACTACACAGGTTGCTATGAGAGCACAAAGCTCATTAACCAATAGGACGTCACATTCTATTTCGGGAGCAGGACATAGATTATCCACAAAACAAATAGGGAACCCTCTCTACTAAGTGCCTGTACATGTGAAGAATGCGGTAAAGCTATTAGATTTTGACAGAGTTTAAAGGAGGAAGCAACAATGTGGGCACAGTTGTTAAGCAAGACGTCAAGGAGGAAGTAGGACTTGAATAGGTTTTATTTAAGTTACTGGCAACACTGGGATTGGTCGGAAGGCGGTAGGATGGTGTCCACGCTGGGTGGGACAGCACAAACAAAGGTGTGAGAGTGGAACTTGACAAGGCACATGGGGCAATAGTTCCATGAACAATTTCATGAGAACAGAAGACTCATGGGAGAAATGAGAGAAGCTGGACGTAAGGCATGCTGGAGGGAGTTGCAAGCCTCGGCAGTTTCCTTGAAAGGAGAGTTGGAGAACACGAGCAGCTGAGGAGATTCCCAGGCTGCTGTAACAGGACAGTGGCTGACAGTGAGAGCCAGACGGGGACTGAGGTTGGGAGGGAAGGGCCGCGTGTGGAGGGCAGCTGGAAGATCTTTTTGGCAAGACTTGATGACTGCCTGAAAATGAGGGAAGATGGGGGGAGTTCAAAATATTTCAGAGTTTTGGAAGCTGGTGGCCAGGACTACGGCCAGGATACAGCCACAGCAGCTGGGGAAGCACACCATTCTGTGCTCCAGTCAGGACGGCAGGCCTGGGGGGGTCTGTCAGGGAGCACTTGCTCCATCCCTGAACCATCAGGCCGTGTCAGCTTTGGTCCTTCACCTGCACAGTTGAGTTGGCTTTTCATGCTTCTGTCCCTGTGAAGTGGAGCTGTCCCCCACGTCACACCACACTCTGCAAGGTGGATGTGGCCATATTGTCTCACTACAGCAAATACGCCCACAGTTTGCAAATTGGGAACCATTAACCTGCACCCTGCTAAAGGTGACGGTTTGTAAAAGGATGGCAGGAGTCTGTTAAGAGACCAGCGCAAGCTCAGCGATCAGGTGTCTTGTCATTTTGATCTCTGCTAGTTAATGATTTATCCTCGTTTAGAAGTTTAGCAAGAACACCATCGACCACAAGGAGCATAGGAACTACTCTTGATGGCTGAAGAGATTGTGATTCCAAGCAACTAAACAAATGTTCCTCCTTTTGTGGTTTTATTTCATTTGCATGTTCCTTGGTTTCGATATTTTTCAGTTTGGCCCTCATCATTGTGGATTGCTCAGGGTTGCCACCCAACCCACTTCATTTATTTGTTTCCTGACTGGCCCATCAAATACTTGAATTTCAACTCTGGTCTATATGAGGACAAATCTCCATCAAGTCAAATGTTTTCTATTTTCTATGACAGTAGAATCAGAGGATCAGTTCAGAAGAACAGAGGTTTGGGGACCTGGAAGGAAATCTTTTTCACTCTCCCTCTTGCTTGATGGTTGAGGAAACTGAGGACCAGAGGGGACTATAACTGATGCTAGTGACCAGTTAAAGGCAGGAATCCATGTCTTGACAGTAACATTTTAAGAGATTAGCTGAAAACTGACACTGGTTTTTTAAAACTTAAATTTTCCCTCAAACTTGAAATTAATTCGGTTATTCATTTAGTAAGTATTTGTGGGTAATCTATTATATAATAGACTCATTGCTAGGAGCCATGGGTAAGCAGATGGGTAGTCCCAGTCCTTGTGGAACTTGTTTTCTTATGCTGGTGATTGAGATGGGTGTGATGGAGGCAGTAAACAGGGAGAGCAGAGTCGGCGGTGAGGAGATATGTGGTTATTTCAGAAGTTTTAAGGGAGTCTATCTTCTTATGTATTTTTTCAGTAATAAGCACCAAAAACCAATGATTGTGCACCTAGATTAATAAATTAAAGCACATAGCAAGGTGGGCACAGAGAGTTTGATTTGACTAGAACTCAGCTTTTTTTGAGAGAGAGACAGGGTCTCAGTATGTTGCCAGATTAGAGTGCATAGCTCACAGCAACCTCAAACTCCTGAGCTCAAGTGACCCTCCTGCCTCAGCTTCCCAAGCAGCTGGGACTGCAGGTGGTGCCACCATGCCCAGCTAATTTTTTATTTTTTGTGGAGATGGGAGTCTCTCTATCTTGCCCAGGTTGGTCTTGAATTCCTGGCCTCAAGCTCCTCGGCCTTCCAAAGTGCTGGGATTACAGGCGTGAGCCACTGAACCCAGCCAAATGCAGCTTTCTACAGTACTAAAATGGCTGTTTTGAGTTGGCACAGAGCCAGGTTCATATACCAATTCTATTTCACCTCCCTAAGTTTCCTGTTGGGTTTTGGAGGCATTTGAGTTTTGACCTGAGAGTCTACACAAGGCAAAGATATGTAGATCAAACCTTTATGTATTTCACATAAAAGCACATAATTAAATTCTTTCTCTCTCTCTCTCTTTTTTTTTTTTTTTTTGTTGAGACAAGAGTCTCACTATGTCAGCCTGGGTAGAGTGCCATGGCATCACAGCTCACAGCAACCTCTAACTCTTGGGCTTAAGCAATTCTCTTGCCTCAGTCTCCCAAGTAGCTGGGACTATGGGTGCCCACCACTGCGCCTGGCTATTTTTGTTGTTGTTGTTGCAGTTGTCATTGTTGTTTAGCTAACTGGGCTGTGTTTGAATCCTCCACACTCGGTGTATGTGGCTAGCACCATAAGCACTGCACTACAGGCACTGAGCCTTTTTCTTTTTCTTTTTCTTTCTTTTTTTTTTTTTTTTTTTTTTTTTTGAGACAGAGCCTCAAGCTGTCACCCTGGGTACAGTGCCATGGCACCACAGCTCACAGCAACCTCCAACTCCTGAGGCTTAAGCGATTCTCTTGCCTCAGCCTCCCAAGTAGCTGGGACTACAGGCACCTGCCACAATGCCCAGCCATTGTTTGGTTGTAGTTGTCACTGTAGTTTGGCAGGCCCAGGCTGGATTCAAACTGGCCAACTCTAGTGTATGTGGCTGCACCTTAGCTGCTTGAGCTACAGGAGTTGAGGCTTTTTTTTTTTTTTTTGAGACAGTCTCAAGCTGTTGCCCTGGGTAGAGTGCCATGCTATCATAGCTCACAGCAACCTCAAACTCTTGGGGTTAAGCAATTCTCTTGCCTCAGCCTCCCGAGTAGCTGGGACTACAGGCGCCCACTGCAACACCTAGCTATTTTTTGTTGCAGTTTGGCTGGGGCCAGGTTTGAACTCACCACCCTTGAAATATGGGGCCAGCGCCCTACTTACTAAGCCACAGGCACCACCCAATTAAATTCTTAAGTAAGAAATTGTGACATGGTGTTTGTAGATTGTGACAGATTTAGAGAGAAGGCAATCAATATGTGTTTATTGACTATATCATTGATTTAGTAGCACTCCATGTATGTTAAAATAGCTAAAGTTAATCTATCACAGCATCACAGTGTTCAATGCTAGAAAATATTTAACATGTTTCAGTTTAGTCCCCTTATTTAATAGATAGGGAAATAAACTCTGAAAGAAGTAAAATGACTTACAGAAACTTACACAGATAGTCGGAAGTTTTATTATTTATAGGATAACTACTGTGGTTAAGGGAAGTTTCCTTGCAATTGTTTTAGAGCATCGTTGGTAAAAGTAATTTGATATAGTAGTTTAGAACACGAGCTTTTTGGACACTGTACTTGGATCCAAGTAAAAGGAAGGGGAAGAAAGAAGGAAAAAAAGAATAGACCATGAGTTTGTAGTCAGACAGGCCCGCAGTAAGTTAAGGCATTTGACTATATATATTCTCCTGAGAAGGTTACTTAATTTTTTTTTTTACCCTTAGTCTCCTTATTGGAAAATTGGCAGCATCACAAATCATTGGGTTTATAGTAAGGTCTTTTTGAATTTTATTAATTGGTAGGGGTTATTACTATCCACACTCACACCATCAAACATGTCAACAGGAGTATAATGATTTAGATGGGGTATATTGCTTTTGGAGGAAACTTGCCTAGGCTAGCGTGTCATGGAGTCAGCCTAGCTCACAGCAACCACAAACTCCTCCCGAGTAGCTGGGACTGCAGGCACCCATCACCACTCCTGGTAATTTTTCTATTTTCAGTAGAGATGGGGGTCTCACTTTGCTCAGGCTAGCCTGGAACTCCTGAGCACAAGGGATCCCGCTGCCCTGGCCTGCCAGAGTGCTGGGATTACAAGAGTGAGCCACTGGGCCTCACTGAAGATAGGATCTTTTGATAGAAAAGGTTTGCTCTGTTAATTGAATAATCTGTATGCAAATAATTATAGCAAGAGTAAAAAGATTACTCTCCTAGCATTGCACTCTCTGAGACCTCAGCCTGGAATTTCCTTTGCTCAGATATTTGCATAATTCTCATCTCTTCAGGTATCTGCCCATCCGGCTCCTTGTAGCCTTTATTGATACCCTATTTTAATAGAGACTTCCTCCCCCTTCCTGTTTTATTTTTCTCCATGGTGCATAACACTTCCTAATATGATATAGTTTTTATTCTTTTTGTTTATGGTGTCCTATAAATTTCATGAGTCCTAAAGGGGTGCTTGGCACAGAGTAGGCATCCAATAAATTTTTTTGAATGAATAGGTTATGAATCCCTAAACAATTAAGAATGAGAATCATAAACCCACCCAAGTGGGGCTATTGGAATTAGAGATAGTCATTGTGCCAAAATGTGGTGTTTTAACTCATGTCTTCATTTCTTCTAGTGTTTTAATTCTTCTAAATTCCCAGTGGTGGGCTTGGCGCCCGTACCACAGTGGTTATGGCACCAGCCACATACACCTAGGCTGGCAGGTTCGAATCTGGCCCAGCCCAGCTAAATAACAAGGAGAACTGCAGCAAAAAACAGCCAGGCATTGTGGGGGGCACCTGTAGTCCCAGCTACTTGGGAGGCTGAGGCAAGAGAATCGCTTAAGCCCAAGAGTTGGAGGTTGCTGTGAGCTGTGATTCCTCAGCACCTTACTGAGGGTGACAAAGTGAGACTCTGTCTCAAAAAAATAAAAGATTTTTAAAAAATTTCCCAGTGGTGGACAATAAAATGATACAGGGTGGGGCTAACTCAGCATCATGGATGCCTCCAAAAATGAGGTCAAGCTGCTTCCCCATCGAGTAGGAAGGCTGTGACTTGGCCTACAGTTTAGCTTTGACGTTGCAATTCAATACTATTTTTTTTTTAATTCACTTTTTTTTTTTTTTTTTGAGACAGAGTCTCACTATGTCACCCTCAGTAGAGTGCAATGGCATCACAGCTCACAGCAACCTCCAACTCTTGGGCTTAAGCGATTCTGGGACTACAGGCTCCCAATACAAAGTGCAGCTATGTTTTGGTTGCAGTTGTCATTGTTGTTTTAGCAGACCCAGGTTGGGCTTCAACTGCCAGCTTTGGTGTATGTGGCTGGCACCCTACTCATGAGCTACTGGCACCGAGTCGCAATTCAATACTATTTTTTTCTTTACATAAAGATGTAGAAAACTGTTTAGGCTGTAGTCAACTCCAGATGTATTCACTAGAAAAAATTAACGACTGGCTGTTTTCATCTTTCAGGCTATTGTCTATGACTATAACCCAATATGTAACTGGGGAAAAATAATTTTTAAAACTCTTTACCTAGATTCAAGTTTAATTCCCTAGGATTTGTCCAACAAATTTTTTCCCTCCTCTAAAGCACCTTGCTTTCCTGTGGTTCTCAATCACAGCTACACATCACAGTGAGAAACTTCAACACGAAATAATAGGCCAGGTGCAGCGGCTCATTCCTGTAATCTCAGCATTCTGAGACGCCAAAGCAGGAGGATCATTTGAGCCCAGATATTCAAGACCACACTGGGCAACATAGTGAGACCTCTACACATATTTTTTAAAAAATCAACTGGGTGTGGTGGAGAGGGCCTGTAATCCTAGCTACTCTGGAGGCTGAACCAGGGAGCTGGAGGACCCAGTGAAATGTAATCATGCAACAGGCTGTGTTTCAGCCTGAGAAGCAGTGAGATCTTATCTCCAAAATAAGTAAATAAATAAAAATTTTAAAAATGAAATAACATTGCCAAAGGAAGTGGGGGTAATGAGGTATCACTATATTTTTAGGCTCCCCAGGGATCTCTAAGTTGCTTAGAACAACTTTGCTAACTGGAGGTAACATGGGTTGACTGGTGTTTATCCACCAGGTACAGGCAAGAAATCAAGTATGCCTATTTCAGGGTCATTGTGCTGTATAGGGATAATATAAGAAATGGTTCTTTTTTTTTTTTTTTTTCCTCACTCTGTTGCCCCTGGCTAGAGTGCCATGGCTTCATACCTCATAGCAAATTCAAATTCCTAGGCTGAAGTGATCCTCCTGCCTCGACCTCCTGAGTAGCTGGGACTACAGGTACCCACCACAACACCTGGCTATTATTTCTATTTTTGGTAGAGACAAGGGTCTTGCTCTTGCTTAGGCTGGTCTCAAACTCCTGAGCTCAAGAAATCCACCTGCCTTGGCCTCCCAGAGTGCAAGGATTATAGGTGTGCACCACTGCACCTAGCTTAAGAAATGATTCTTAACCACGGGTACTGAGTACTTACATAGAACAAGTAGATTAACAACTACATGCTCACATGAGAGAAAAAAATCAATTAAATTCAAATAAGGGGAAGGGAGGGAGGGGTTGGTAAAACTGCTGGTTCCCACCCAGCAGGTACATTTCAGAGGTATATTGTAAACTCCTGGGTCAAAGGTACATCAACCACCAGGACTTTAACCTTACAAAAGCAAACTATGTATTTAACCTAATCATATGTACCCCCAATTAATCTGAAATTAAAAAATAAAGAGATGATCCTCAGGTCTAGCTCAAACGATGAACAAAAATTCTACTCCTAGGTTGTCCGGGGAAAAGAGAAATGTTTTAAATATCTCTCATTGCAAATGACACTATATCCCTCAGTACTTTCCCCCTTGAGCTTACCTTCAAAAAGACACTCAATAAGAGGGGAGAAAATGGAAATCTGGATCTGGGTTACATGTAAGTTCCAGAAGAAATTTTCCTACTCTTTCCTTTACAGAAGCTGTGTCAAATTCTAAGCCAAGGTGATATTATAATCTGTCCTCTGCTTTAATTTGCAATGTTTAATTTTCCTTTAAGGAAAAATAGTCTGATATTCAATCTTCTATGTGCACTTTAGTCTATAGACTGCCGAATGCAATTGTCAACAAATGCATGGTTTCTTTTCTCAGTTTTGAATGGAACTAGACATCGCCACTAAAATATTCACTGTTTTTCTCCTGCACTGGGCTAACTGTACAGTATTTAATGGTCTGCAGGCCCAAAATATTTCTTATATGCTTTGGCTTGCAAAAAAAAAAAGTGCTTCTGCTAAACCAGTTAATAATCTGGCCATCCCAAGAGTCCAGAATTTTAAGTTATTTTTTTACAGAGATTCCCAGATGTGCTAGAAGACACACTATTAGCAGATCCTGCCAATATTATTTCAGATTTCGTTTGACCTTTTTGGTCTTTGATATGAAACACATGTTAAAAATAATACCTGACAAATACGAAATGCACTTTTGTGCATAAGCAAAAATACCCTGTGAATATATCTTTTACAAAGTTTTGAATGGCAGCAAAGTAAAGTTTTCATTGCGAAACTGGGTTAGCTTTTAGCCAAGTTAATCATACATCTCGACAATGATTCTTTATCCAACATCTCTTTGGTATTCAGTGGGTTTAAGTCATTAGGCCTATGAAGAAATAAGTGGGAGAATGTCCAGGGAATGAAAAACATCTATATCACATGTGGAGATGTGGAGAGTTTTACTAAGCACTGAATTTCAACTTTAAAAGGTACAGGTCTTGATCCCGGTGGGATCACATGAGCTCTTAATTTCTGGGAAGTTAGGAATAACAATGTGAGTCTGTGAGGGTTTCAAGAAGATCCTGCATTAGTTGTTTCCCTCTGCAGGTATTTTCCATGGCATCTCCATGTTTGTCTTTGGGTTCTCTGGCACAGCGTTATAGACAGCTTTATTTTTACCTTTTCTTTCTGTCTGTATTTTCTATTTACTTTCAGAGGTCTCTGGGAAATAACACAACAGACCACAAGGCTCTTTTATCCTTAAGTGAATTGAATTTATATTTTAGCATTCTTGTTGCCCAGGTCTAACCTTAGAAACCTTATGACATTTTATGAAATATGTAATTGTGGACCCAGACTCTGATTAAGAATGACACAGACATTCCAGAGATTTGAGGGGCAGGAGGCTGCCATTGAGAAATGAATGATGCTACTTTTAGCTTCTCCAAAAAGGAAATAAAAGCCACTGCAATCTAGTATTTTAGTTTTCCTAAACGTGGGACATCAAGCATTTCAATTCACACTATACTGCAGAACAATAAGTATTAATATTTTTATGGAGTATCTATAATGGGCCAGGCACATTTTTTAGTTAATCCTCAGAACAACTGAACGCTCTCTCAGCAGTCTTATTTCTGGGGGGAGGGAGAGGAGTGATGGACAAGTTAACCTTTAAAATCTCACTGGGGAGGCGACATCAGCAAAACGGTGCAGCAGGCAGTTCCAAGCTCCCATCCCACAACAGAAACCTCAAAGAGCAAGCAAAAACTGTCAAAACATATTTGTTAAAACATCGGAAAACAGTCAGTGGTTATATAAACCAAGTGAATGCTGAATCCTGCGCCCCTCCACCTCCAAAAAAGGTATCCTAAAAATGGTAGGAAAACTTGGTGGAGTTTTTCCGTGTTCTTTCCCCAGCCCCTGTCTAGCTCAGTGGCGATGTCAGCAGTCAGCCCCCGTTGCCAGGCCCCGACTCCTGGCCCCAGCTCACCTGTCCTTTCTAAGCTGTCTGTGAGCTATCTGTTGGACTGAGGCAAGCTGCCAGTCATTTGCTCAGGCCAGATCGTGGGGGAAGGGCGTTGCTGGAAAACCTTACAAGGCAGATGAACAACCACACCTGCCAGGGACAAACGATGGTGCCCGAGGCCAAGGAGGAAAGCATGTTGTTCTATGGGCTTTACACTCATGCACTCACTTTATGCTCACAGCACCCTATGAGGAAGAGATAACTGTCACCATCCCCACTTTACAGATGAGAAAACTGAAGTCACTTTGGAAAGGTAATTGCTAGCAAGCCCAGGCTTTTAATCGCTTCGCCCCCTTGCCTTCCAATATGGGCACACTTAAAGCAAAAAGACTTAGATTGCAAGTATTACACATAAAATCACTAAGTATATTGATACCATCTTATTTAAAATTTTTATTTTCTTTTTAACTTTAGGACTTATTTCTCCCTTCATAGCCTGTTTGAAAAAGAAGAGCAAATGGAATTCCCTCTTGATAGCACAGGTATTCACTTTCTTCCCAGAAAGTACAAAACATAGTACTATTTTAATTATTAGTTTCTTATGGGAAAATAAAGATGATAAAATAGGATATTTCCCACAAAACTATGGTTAAAATTAATTAGTAGCAAATCTTCATCTCTAGGACATAGAATTTTGAAAAGTAGAGAGGGGCGCAGAGAAGGCAAAAAACAAACAAACAAACAAAAAACCCCCCAAAACTTCTTGAACAAAATAAAATATTTCTATTATTTATTATTTAGATATCCCCAGAGTGTAAGCTCTGTAGAAGAAGGGAGTGTGTCCTGAATTATCTAGAGGCCAATTTCCGGTGCCTTAAATTGTGGCATCCTAACATTGACCATAGTGGTCAATCAATCAATGGATACTTGTAAAATGAATGAAAAGTAAACATGTATTTTACTTGTACATATGTGTTACTCCTGAGCTCTGCTGAAAGCCTGAAGTGGAGGCTATGTAAACAGGTAAAGATGGTTGCTTATTTTTAATGTACCCCAAGGTCTCCCATGGGGAGTTTAGAAAGAAAAGAAAATTCTGGCCTTGTAGTTGCTTTTGCTACAAATTACTGGGCTTATGAAAGAGAGATAGCTTCACATGTACTGTTCTTGTTAGTCATCTTGACTTGGTCTGCAGACCTCCCTTACTCACCAAGGGTAAGCCTGCAGCATTCTAGTGCAAAAGGGAAAATGAATCTGAACAGTCTTTTCCTGAATCAGCTGCTAAAGATAGCTCGTCCCATTGCCACTACTCTATAACCACGCAAGATTGCCAGTTCCATTGATACTGCTCACAAAGGCTTAGTGTGTCAAAGGAAATAGAGGTATCTTTTCTGAATACTCCTGGAAGCAATCCATTTTTATACTAAATCGATTTTTAAAGGGACAGGCAATTTATGATTATCAGATGGAAAGCCAAAGAAAGAGACAATCTGACTCCATGTTCCACTAACCATCACCAAACGTTTCTGGTAAGTTCTTTCAGAAAAGATCCATGCCTTTATACATCTGCAATGATTTCTTCTTTGTGTATCTGCCTGCGTGCTGGCATCTATATCCCTGGACTTTGTAGAGAATAGTAGAAATGAGGCCTCAGCGTCCGGAATGGAAAAATCAGATAAAAAGAAAAAGAAGTCTTGCTTAGAATCTTTGGAATTCCTTTCCTGAGCTCAACATTTCTTTTATCAACACTTCCCCCCCAAATTAAAGCCACTAAAAAGCCTATAATATACCCAAAAAACCCCAAAAACATTCAGTTCAGGACACGAGAGCTTGATGTACAGTTGGGTAATAATTAACAGGACTTGACCTTGCAATAATTAGATGCTGAGAAAGGCTAGAGGACAACTGCTCAGAACACAACGATTTATGTAACTATCCTAAGTATGAGTTAGACTTTAGCTCTTGCTTGTGCTATGGAAAATCTGCCTCAAAGATCATTGAGGCAGATCAAAATGTGGGACAATGCAATGGCTTATCATTACATTTATCAGATAATTCAAAACTTTAAAGTAGAAAGTGCTTTGTCCATATATTAAAGAATGCGTATTTTTCTCTCTTTCCATACAAAGAGAGAAGGTTAACAATAATGGTATTTGGTTAGAATATTCATGTTTGAAAAGAAAATGATAATAATACACAGAAATGATTTTTTTAAATGGCAATATTCAAATGCTGGTAAGGTTTAGTAAACCTGGTATTATTCTCATAGATTGCCCATTGTATTTTATTTTATTTTATTTTTTTATTTTTTTGCAGTTTTTGGCCAAGGCCAGGTTTGAACCCACCACCTCTGATATACGAGGCCAGAGGCCTATTCCTTTGAACCATAGGCACCACTCCTGTATTTTAACTTTTTAAATATTTCTGAAAGCCATTATATTTTATAAGCTTGAAAATATTCAATACTTTTATCCCATTTATCTCACTTCAAATAATTTATCTTTTTTTTATTTTTGAGACAGAGTCTCAAGCTGTCACTCAGGGTAGAGTGCTGTAGTGTCACAGCTCACAGCAACCTCCAGCTCTTGGGCTTAAGCAATTCTCTTGCTTCAGCCTCCCAAGTAGCTGGAACTACAGTCACCCATCACAACACCCAGCTATTTTTCTTTTCTTTTGAGACAAAGCCTCAAGGTGTCGCCCTGGGTAGAGTGCTGTGGCATCACAGCTCACAGCAACCTCTAATTCCTGGGACCAAGCCATTCTCCTGCCTCCACCTCCCAAGTAGCTGGGAGTCTGTAGGCACCCGCCACAACGCTCAGCTATTTTTTTTTTTTTTTTTTTTTTTTGCAGCCATCATTGTTGTTTGGTGGGCCCAGGCTAGATTCGAACCTGCCAGCTCCAATGTATGTGGCTGGCGCCTTAGCCACTTGAGCCACAGGCGCTGAGCCCCACCTATTTTTTTGTTGTAGTTGTCATTGTTTTTTAGCAGGCCTGGGTTCGAACCTGCCAGCCTTGATGTATGTGGCCAGCGCCCTATCTACTGAGTTACAGGCACTGCCCTAAGTAATTTATCTTAATAAACAATTCATAAATCTATACACACAAAACCATCCTGACATTCATAAATGTAAAACAGTGGAAGCAATATAACACTCAATGGAGAAATGGTTGAGTCAAGTATGGCACATCCGCTATCTACTTGGTACCTATGAAGTGTTTTTAGTAGTATGAAGAACTGTTGCCCATATTATGTTAAATAAATCACAATTTAAAATTGGGCTGGGCACAGTGGTTCATGCCTATAATCTTAGCACTTTGGGAGGCTGAGGTGGGAGAATTGCTTGAGGTCAAGAATTTGAGACCATGTCTGAGTAAGAGTGAGACCCCATCTTTACCAAAAAATAGAAAAATTAGCAAAGCATCCCAGCTATTCAGGAGGCTGAGGCAGGAGGATAGCTTGAGCCCAAGAGTATTGAGGTTGCTGTGAGCTATGATGACACTATAGCACTCTAGCCTGGGTGGCAGAGGGAGACCCTATCAAAAAAAAAAAAAAAAAAAAAAAAACAGTAAAATCTGAATTTTAATCTTGTATAGAAAAACAGGTAAGTCATTGTAGGAAGCAATGTTAATTTTTTTTTTTTTTTTTTTTAGACAGAGTCTGGCTTTGATGCCCTTGGTAGAGTACCATGACATTATAGCTGAGAGAAACGTCAACTCTAGGGCTCAAGTGATTCTCTTGCCTCATTCTCCCAAGTAGCTGGGACTACAGGTGTCTGCTACAATGCCTGGCTATTTTAAGAGATGGGGTAGGGTCTTAGCTCTTGCTCAGGCTAGTTCTGAACTCCTAAGCTCAAGCGATCCACCCACCTTGGCCTCCCAAAGTATCAGGATTACAGGTGTGAGCCACTGTTGCAGCCAGTATATTATTCATGAAGTGTTCATATAGTGGGAGAATGAATGCTTTTGTTTTCTAGTTTTCAATTTTTTATAATATTTTCATATTATCTTCAGAACTTAAAAATTATCTACTATCTGTGTCTCTACACTTGTCTATCTATCCATCTACATCTTTCAGTATAAACAGAAGAGCTTTGTGGATGTGTAAGAGATGAATAATATGGAACAGAACAGGCACTGTTCCTACAACAAGAATGACAAACATGTACACCATGGAGTTGTACTCAACCATTTAAAAAAATGGTGAACTAATACATTTTGTAATAACCTGGGTGGAACTGGAGACAATTCTGCTAAGTGAAGTTTTGTAAGAATGGAAAAACAAACACCACATGTACTCATTATTAAATTAGAACTAATCAATCAACATCCATGTACACATTCAGTAGTAAAACTCAACAGAAAACAAGCAGATAGGCGAGGCCAGGAGGAGAGGGGCAGATTCAGACCTAAGGGGTACAACACACACTCTCTGAATGAAGGGCACACGTATAACTTTGACTCAGATTGTACAAAAGCAATTCATATAACCAAATCATTTGCACACCCATAATATTCTGAAGTAAAAAAAGAAAAAAACAATATGTGTTTTTTTTTTATGTTTTTGTTTTTTTTTTTAAGTATCTGGGCGGGGCTGGATTTGAAGCCGTCACCTCCGGCATATCGGGCTGGCACCCTACTCCTTTCAGCCACAGGCACCGCCCCAAAATTACATGTTTTGAGTCCACGATTATCTTTGAGATCATCACTTTGTCACCTTGAGTAGAGGGCAGTGTAACTAAAGGCACAGGTGCAACCATGCCCAGCTAAGTCAATAAAGGCACAGGTGCAACCATGCCCAGCTAATGTTTCCATTTTGGGCAGAGACAGGGGTCTCACTCTTTCTCAGACTGGTCTCAAACTCCTGGCCTCAAGCAATCCACCCGCCTCAGCCTCCCAGAATGCCAGTGTATGATAAAATTATTGATGGATTTGAATACATGTGTATCCCACCTACAGTCTTGTATTCTGTAATAGTTTGGTATTCTAGTTTCTCTGTACTCTCCCCTTTCCCAGTGACACAAAGTAAACTATCCTTTGAATTAGTTCTAGGAGGCCTTGTCTTTGCACAAGTCCAGAGAAAGGGGAGAGTATCAAAGTTCCCCTGCAAGGATTCTCCCTTAAGTCCTATGAGCTTCCGTCATTACTTGTGTTGACTAGTTTCCCCACTGACATGGTTCTCTCCCAAAGTAAATGAAAATCCACATGGCAGGGTAACACTTTGTTCAACTTCCCAAAGATTAATAGTGAGTATGCCAGACAAAGTTACCTTCGGCTATCTTTCTGAAGGCCTGAAACTACAAAGGGATTAATGAATTTCAAATTGCATGTGCTGCAACCATTTTCAGGCTAATTTTCCAAAAAAAAAAAAAAAAAAGAAAAGAAAAGAAAAGAAAAGAAAACAACAAACACAGGATTTGTGTAGAATAAATATAATTTGTACAGAAATAGCTCAAAACATTCCTAATGAGTCTAAATTTGTTCAAAATCACACTGATGCCAAACTAAATTGGCATAGTTATTCTACTAGTATTATAAAGCTAGTTTCTATTTTTTTTTTTTTTTTTTTTTGGCCAGAAATTTGCTGGAAATACACAGAACTGGAAAACTCATCCAAAATTAAATAGAGGAAAAATATTAAAAGTTAGAGGGAACAAAAAAACCTATTTTAGTTTTAGCTATAAATTTCTATAAATGCTTCTTTGAGAAATCTTACCATATACGTGTACATGTCAGTACCATATTTAAATAACCCCTATACTATAAAGACATCCTTATCTGAAACTAATTGGGTGCGTGAAAAACAAATTCAAATTTCAACAAAAAACTGTTTTACAATAGTATGTTTAAAAAAGACCAATGTAAAAATAAATAAATGTAGAATGAGAGTATGCTGTGAAAGAGCTGTTAGGTGCTGTTCAGAAACGTGAACTCCCGAGTCCTTGTTTAAAGACTGATGAGAGAGAACTTGGACATTTAGGAGACAACCTCAAAATGATTCAGTTGTTTGGTAAAGAAAACTAATGAGGAGAGGTAAGGGAGACCATTACCAATTTTCTTGAAGAGAAATACAGATGACAATCGAACACATTGTTTGAGTTTTTGTTTCTTTTTGGGGGGGAGGGGGACAGAGTCTCACTATGTCGCCCTTGGTAGAGTGCCCTGGCGTCACAGCTCACAGCCAACCCTAAATTTTTGGGCTGAAGTGATTCTCTTGCTTCAGCCTCCCGAGTAGCTGGGACTATAGGCGCCTGCCAAAACGCCCGGCTATTACTTGGTTGCAGTTGTCATTGTTTTTTAGTAGGCCCAGGGCCGGACTCGAACCCTCCAGCCTCCGTGTATGTGGCCGTCGCCCTGCTCACTGAGCTACAGGTGCCGACCATGTTTGAGTTTTTAGAGAGCTTTCTATAAGAAAATGGTTGATTGCCTTCCCTGAGTACAAAACAAGAAGAAATAGGATGGGTTTAAAGCAAAAAGGCCTTGTAACCAAATAACAGCATAAGCTAAATCAATTCAAAATGGGATGCAGGTTAAGACTGTGCAGTTTTCTCTTGAGTCATGGAAAGTAGGATAGCATCTTTTTTTTTTTTTACGTGGCTTTGCCTGAAAGTGAGAATTGTGCTTTGTAAACTTTCATGTCATTTCCAGGCCTCAGATTCAGTTCCTTGAAGAGCATCCTTCTGAAGTCAGAGAATTAATGCCAACTCTGTAACCAAATTAATTGATCGTAGGAAAGAAAGAAGGAAGGAAGCAACTAGAATCAAGATGAAAATGTAGCTTCCAAACCTGTTTAAGGGAAAAAATAATAAAATTCATTATAAAAAAGTTTAGAGAAGTTTTGACAGGGAGGAGGTGAAAAAAGTAATATTTTAAATAAAGAACAAGATCAAATGTTTCACTTAAACTGTGAAGTAGGAATTTCTGATCAACTCATTTCCTTAAACACAGACCTGGGGCTCAGTGCCTGTGGCTCAAGCTGCTAAGGTGCCAGCCACATACACCAGAGCTGGCAGGTTCAAATCCAGCCCAGGGCCTGCTAAACAACAATGACAACTACAACCAAAAAATAGCTGGGTGAGGGCCTTAGTCCCAGCTACATGGGAGGCTGAGGCAAGAGAATCGCTTGAGCCCAGGAGTTGGAGGTTGCTGTGAGCTGTGACGCCACAGCACTCCACCCAGGAGACAGCTTGAGGCTCTGTCTCTAAAATAAAATATAAAATAAAAAAATAAATAAATAAATAAATAAAATAAAATAAAATAAAATATAAAATAAAATAAAATAAAATCAGACCTGGGAAACATGACTCTGAAACCTGGAGAAGGTAGGTCAGTCCTGACTTTGAGGACAGCTGTTCTGTATGGCACAGGGTCACCCGTGGGTGAGGTCTGGTAGTCAGTATTGTCTGATGCTTCTATTAATATTAGTCTCAGAATTTTCTGTATAAATTTTAATGCACAGTGAAAAGACTGTAGTGTGGCCCGGTTTCTCCCAAAATAGACTGTGAGTCAGTTACAAAGGAGGGGATTCTAGGAACCAAAAGTTAAGAGTGAAGAAGTTCATTTTTTTTAAATATATGACTCAGTTCCAACA
The DNA here is from genome assembly GCA_963574355.1 of Loris lydekkerianus. NCBI lineage: Eukaryota > Metazoa > Chordata > Mammalia > Primates > Lorisidae > Loris > Loris lydekkerianus. Next base: position 16,880 of record CAUYPK010034013.1, read on the forward strand.
CATTACACATAATATTGGGTACTTTCTCTTCCTATAATTGTTTTTCTGCTTCATTTGTTCTTTTCTTTAATTTTTTTCTTTTAATTTCAGAATGTTACAGGGTACAAATGTTTTGGTTACATGCATTACTTCTGTACAGTTTGAGTCAAGGTTATAACTGCGCCCATCCCCCAGATACTGTACATTGTATCCGCTAGGTGTGAATTTACCCATCCCCTCCTCCCACTTCCACCGGTTTGATTTCCATTGAATTTTACTACCGTATGTACCCACAGGTGTTAATCAGTTAGTTCCATTTTAAAAGAGAGCACATGGGTGATGTTTGTTTTTCTACTTTTGTGATACTTCACTTTGGAGAATGGTCTCCAGTTCCATCCAGGTTGTTACAAAAAGGTATTACTTCACCATTTTTTTAATGGCTGAGTAATACATCATGGTAAACCTATACCACATTTTATTAATCCACTCATGTACTGATGGGCACTTAATCATTTGTTATTTTCATGAATAGCTCTAGATCAATGATTTTAAAAAACATTAAGGGATGACTATTTAGGGGTTGGCTTGCCAGCAACTCCAACATCTAGAATAGCCTCATTCTGAGCATTGAATGTTAAAGGTTTTTTGAGATAATTATACTAATTGCAGAATGGTTTGCTACCTATTAGTTCCAATTCTCTGCTTCTGAAAATATCAGGAGGCTATTTACTCCCATGTGCTAACGGGGATCAGGTAGCAGCTACCACTGCTCCTTCCTGTTTCTCTACACATCCCACCAACATCTCATCTGAACAGCAAAGCACCCACAGCAATTATCCTCAAGGCTGCTGCTGTATTATTTATAAATGAATTAATCATTGAGTGAATACATGCCACTTTTTGGAATTCACTTTGTTTTATTTTCTTTTTGAGACAGACTCTCTCCTTCTTGCCCAGGTTGGAGTGCCCTGGTGTCAGCCTAACTAACAACAACCTCAAACTCCTGGGTTCAAGGGATCCTCCTGTCTCAGCCTCCCATATAGCTGGGACTATAAGGCACCTGCCATGATGCCCAGCTAATTTTTTTAATTTTGGGAGAGACTGAGCCTCACTCTTGCTTAGGCTAGTCTCCAACCCCTAAGCTCAGGTGATCCACCAGCCTCAGCCTCCTATAGTGCTAGAATTACAGGCATGAGCCAGTGTGCCCAGCCTAAGCTTAATTTCATTTACATACAGTTTTTAAGGAAAGAGTTTCTATTATAGCTTTCTCTATCCTATTGCATAGTCTGTCTTCCTTGAAATAGTTTTCCACCAAAATCTTCTCTTCTCTCAAGCAATATATACTGAAGGAAGCAAATAAGTTATGTGTTTGCAATTGGATAGGATTTAAATTAGGATAGACTTGTCATTGAGAATAGTAACCTGTAAATAATCACATGAGTCATGAAATTTTTCATCGTAAGTGTAAAAAAAAAAAGGTTATTCCCCAATATGATAGTTCCCTAAGTTTGTGTGACTTAATAGCTCTTTTTGTACAGTATAATTGTTCTGGGGTTGGGAAATACGTAAAAGACATTATCTACATCTCTGGGAAAAGATTGCCTTACAGCTGGAAAGATAATCTTTCCCATTATTCTCCCACCTTTTGTATTAGAAAAGTAAATAAGCGATTTCCTGCCTAAACACACCTGGGTTATTTCTCAGGAGATCAAGAAATGGGTTGATTTATAAATTAAGAAAGTGACCAAAAGGTCTTAGAGAATCATTGACTTTAGAAGTAAAAAGGATCTTGGAAATATGGTTTAACTCTCTCATAAATGACAGGAATTAGATATAAACACTGCTTTAGAGAAAGCTGTCAGCATCGGAGTGACTTAAGTCTCTGCCCAGCGTTAATTACATTAACTCCTGTATAAAGAAAGGGGATTCCGACTTTTCACATGGCCGAAGTCCAGACTTGGAGCCACAGAAGCAGGGGCAAAATCTGATGAACTGACATACAACTCTTTTTTTAATTGGGAATGAAGAATATTAATTCTCTCACATGATTCCTAAAGTCAGTCATTCTGTTTAATTCCCTCAAAACTTTCATGCATCAAACGATGTTCCTAAGATACCAGTATGGAAATAATTAGTGCTTTTAATTAGTACAATTGGGAAATAAGGCAGACCGGTCTTAACAAGGCTCTCCAATCTGGAGCACATTAAAGTAAAAACATTTTTTTTTTTCTAATATCAAAGTGCTTACTACTAATACAAAATGAGTTATTCTGCAAATGGAAACAGTATAATTGGATTCAGAACAAGTTCAATGTATTAAGAAGAGAGACTTGTGGAGCCCTGGGACCCTGATTTACATGGTCTCGGACATTTGCCAATTCATCTGTAGAACACGCTATCCATACAGCAGAGGTTTTTTTTTTTGTTTTTTTTTTTTTAACTACTTGAGCTCTAAAATACTACATAATGCCTATTAAGAAGATCCAAACTGAAAATGAAAATTATCAATGTATTAGCAACCTGACAAGCAACATTTCTGCACAGTCTCACAGATAGACATGCGCTTGGCAAGGGAAGAGCTGCCATCTCATTACTCCAGATGAGCAGTAGCAAGCACATCTGGGATCCTCATGATCCCTGGAGCTTTTGGGCATTTGGGGGACAGCCATGTGGTGCAGAGGAAATCTGGACAAAGCGTCCCACCCAAAAGAAAGAATTTCATTGTGCTGCTGTGAAAAGCAGTCGACGCCACTTCCCTCTGCTCCTCAATGGGTGATCAAGAGAAATAGACTGTGTGCACCAAATGCTGACCTGGCTCTAGAACCTTGTCAACCCGACAGATAAGCAGCAGACCAGGGCTCGGCCCCTGTAGCTCAGCGGCTAGGGTGCCAGCCATATACACTGAAGGTGGCGGGTTCGAGCCCAGCCAAACAGCAATGACAACTGCAACCAAAAAATAGCTGGGTGTTGTGGTGGGCGCCTATAGTCCCAGCTACTGGAAGGCTGAGGCAAGAGAATTGCTTAAGCCCAGGAGTTTGAGGTTGCTGTGAGCTGTAACACCACTGCATCCTACCAAGGGTGACTCTGTTTCAAAAAAAAAAAAAGAAGCAGACCAGGGGAATATATATGAAATAAATCTCCTTCTGAAAGGGTGTCTAGTCTTTCAGTAACTGCTGTTGATAATGTCAACTTGTGGGCTTCTCCAGGCCTCAGCAGTTCTTAATCATTAAAATGAAAAAAATGGGCTTCATCGATTTTATGATGCTTTCTAGTTCTAACAGCCCACCAGTTTGCGATTTTATAGAAAATATTCTGGGCATAGATATTAAGAACAAGGAATGATAGCAAACATCTGAAACTGGTGCTAGGGGAGCGTGTTGCTGGATGGCCTCAGATCACTGGGGAAGAACGTGCCACTCAAAGATGACCTTGGAAATGCTATAAATGCATTTTATCATCTTGCCAGCAAATTAAGCCAGTGCCATCTTTGCTGTGAGCTATCTGCAAACTGCACAGCTTGTTGGGTCTGCTCTACATTAGACACTCTGTGGGAATCTCAGTGGATAGTGGATGGGGGGTACATGCAGCTTCAGCAGATCCTGATGGTGGCTACCGGATGAGGAGCAGCAGGCTAAGGGATGTGAGTAGAGGCCATGCGTAGGAACAGGGAGTGGTGGGGATTGGGAGAGACGACCTCCCGGGGCCCAAAGGCCCACAAAGCCCACCAACTGCAAAGTTTAAACACTTGGAGAAAAGCAGTTTAAGATACTCATAAGATCCAACAAATGGCCATGCCAGTAGTTGATGGCAGAATGAACAAAGAGTCTTAATGACTAAAACATAGAGAAAGACATTTGGCCTGCTAAATGTGGCTCAGAATCCTGGTTCTGCTGTTGAATATAATAAGTACCCTTGAACTTACCAATTATGTTTTCTGGGCAGGCATGGTTGCTTCACGCCTGTGATCTCAGCACTTTGGGAGTATGAGAGGGTGGATTATTTGAGGTCAGGAGTTTGAGACCAGCCTGGGCAATACAGCAAGACTCTCTCTCTACCAATTTTTTTTTTTTTTTGAGACAGAGCCTCAAGCTGTCACCCTGGGTAGAGTGCCGTGGCATCACAGCTCACAGCAACCTCAAACTCCTGGGCTCAAGCGATTCTCTTGCCTCCGCCTCCCAAGTAGCTGGGACTACAGACACCTGGCTATTTTTTGGTTGTAGTTGTCATTGTTGTTTGGCAGGCCCAGGCTAGATTCGAACTCGTCAGCTCAGGTGTATGTGGCTGGTGCCTTAGCCACTTGAGCCACAGGCGCCGAGCCTCTACCAACATTTTTAAAAAAAATTAGTTAGGCATGGTGTCATGGACCTGTAGGCCCAGCTACTTGGAAAGCTGAGGTAGGAGATAGCTTGTGTTCAGGAGGTTGAGGTTACACTGAGCTATGATGGCATCACAACACGCCAGCCTGGCATCTACTAATGATGAATACCATCAGCATATTGTAAATAATATCTCCTTTGTACAGGGATTGTGGGGATTAAATCAGACAATGCATGTCAAGTGCTAAAAATACTTGTTGGTTATCATGATCACTATCACTGTTATCGTTAGCTGAATTGTGTGTGAATATTGAATTTTCCCAGAATGGTTGCTTACGAAAAAGCAAAGAGGAAAACAATTACATTAGGCATCAAAGAGTTTAAAGAATATAAGGGTCTGGGAGGTTAGCAGGTGATGACAATAAGGGCAGGGGAGGGGTGAGTGTGTTTGAGAACAGGCAGTGACTTTTTTTTCTTTTTTGAGACAGAATTTTATTATGTCACCCTCAGGAGAGTGATGTGGTGTCACAGCTCACAGCAACCTCAAACTCTTGGGGTTAAGTGATTTTCTTGCCTCAGCCTCCCAAGTAGCTGGGGCTACATGTGCCCACCACAACACCCGACTATTCTTTTTTTTTTTTTTTTTTTTAAGCAGGAAATAAACATTATTGCGTCAAGAAGCCGCTTTAATAGAGCGGGGGGAAGGGGCGGGGAAAGAAGGCGGGGGATGAGGTGCGTGACAGGGTTGGGCCAATGGCATGGTACAACGTTGGCTGTATCTAGGTAGAACGCCCGACTATTTCTTCTTCTTCTTGTTGTTGTCATTGTTGTTTGGCACTCCCGGGTTGGGTTTGAACCCTCCGGCTCTGGTGTATGTGCCTGGCGCCCTAGCAGTTGAGCTATAGGTACCGAGTCTGTTTAAATTTTAGAAGCAGTAATTTGTCCTTGACTAGGAACTAGATCATCCACTAATAATCTGAATAAATATTTCAACTAATGCTAAAAAAGAGCAGGCATGGTGGCTCACACCTGTAATCCTAGCACTCTGGGAGGCCAAGGCGGGTAGATTGCCTGAGCTCACAGGTTTAAGACCAGCCTGAGTCAGAGTGAGATCTTATCTCTAAAAATAGGTGTTGTGGTGGGTGCCTATAGACCCAGTTACTTGGAAGGCTGAGGCAAGAGAATCGCTTGAGCCCAGGAGTTTGAAGTTACTGTGACCTATGAGCGACAGCACAGCATAGGGGGGGTGACAAAGTGAGACTCGCCTCCCCCCCCAAAAAAGAAATAGCCCAACATGATCTTCCAAATAAAAACAATTAAAAGTGTTGTTATCAATGCTTCCCCTAATTTGCTTTTTTGCACAATCAATAGTAATGGATCAGTAAGAAAATAATAAGAAATATATGCCATCTTTAGTACCCTAGAAATTAAGTTTTATTCCTAACTTGTCCAAGTTCGAGGCATATTAAATATAAATGGTTTCTATATATGGCATTTGGAAACATTTGCATTTTAACTTACAGTTTTTTTTTTTTAATTAAATCATAGCTCTGTACATTAATGCAATCATGGGGCACCATACACTGGTTTTATATACCATTTGACATGTTTTGATTGCACTGGTTAACACAGCCTTCCTGGCATTTTCTTAGTTATTGTATTAATACATTTATATTCTACATTTACTAACTTTCACGTGTACCCTTGTAAGATGTACCGCAGGTGTAATCCCACCAATCACCCTCCCTCTGCCCATCCTCCCCCCTCACTCTCCTCCCTCTCCCCCTATTCTTAGGTTATAACTGGGTTATAGCTTTCATATGAAAGCCATAAATTAGTTTCATACAATGTGATGGTTTTATATACAATTGAAATATTTGCATCAAACTGGTTAACATAACCTTCATGGCATTTTCTTAATTATTGTGTTAAGACATTTATATTCTACATTTAGTAAGTTTCACATGTACCCTTGTAATGAAGATCTTTACATCACTTTTCCCTCTGGGTTAGCTAAAATATGAAAACAAGATAACGACTAAACGTAGGCTGGGCATGGTGGCCCACTCCTGAGGTCCCAGCTACTTGGAAGACTGAAGAGGAAGGATTGCTTGAACCAGGAGCTTGTGGCTGCAGTGAGCTATGGTGATGCCACTGCACTCTAGCCTGGGTGACAGAGTAAGACCCTTTCTCAAAATAAACAAATAAAGACCAATTGAGTCTAGAAATAAACCTTGTCTACTGCAAAGCTCACTTGTCCCACAAAAGTTATACTGGCATAAGCTTGTTTTGTGATATACTCCTTCCTTCCTTCCTTCCTTCCTTCTTTTCTTTTTTTTCTTTTGGGCTAGCTAGGTTCCTCAGGCTGGCATGGTCACAGTAGGCTACAGCCTCAAACTCCTGGACTCAAGTGATTCTTCACCATAGCCTCCTGAGTAACTTGGGACTCTACAGGACTAGAGGAGCACATGCTGTACTCTCTACTTCCCTTTTAAATTTTCCTTTTGCTGAACCAAAAGATATAGGATGCAGTCTTACAATTAGCAAGTATGGTGTGCTGTGGACACACATCCCAAGGTAAAGAGCAGTAGTAGGTAGGATACATCATACATAGTTCAGAATCACCACGTAATTTTCATTGTGTCGGCTTGTTTGATTTCTTTTAAGCTTGGGAAACTGGGGTGAGGGTAGGGGAAGGATGGATGCCACACAGCAACCCTGCTAAGTTTATATCATTATTGATTTATAAATGGAAAACTCAAGGATAGAGCCAGATACTAAGTTGGCCTCTGAACTGAGATCTAACACCAAAACCATGCTTGACACATAAAAGGGCCAGTGATTTATTTTATTTTTTAAAACACAGTAGAACCCCCATAATTGACCTCCTTCCTACATGGATCACCTCCTTACGTTGACCTAATATTCATAGACGGAGCATGCGTCACAGGTACGTGTCAGTACATTAGGCCTAGTTCCTTATGTTGACCAGTTTGTTATTGTCCCTTGGGTAGTCAACTTACACAAGTTTTACTGTGTTGGGTAACAGCAAGTAACACACCCAGAGACATGAGGAGCTGACCTAAGTATTCAGGGGGGTCTTGTTTTTACCACCCCTGCCATACCACAGTGTTTCACCTCCCCCTCCCCCATTCCCTGTACCCAAACCTCCACTCCCCAACACGGCCACCATGACAAGGTAAGTTCACTGTATTGAGGATATTTTGGTACTTGTAAATTGAAGAAGGGGAAGGAAGTAAATTCTTCCAAAGTAGAGTGGGAAAATCCCTCCTTTGCTGAAACATCCTGTGTGGCAGCTGTGAAGCCTGGGTTTCCCTGAGATAAGGTTAGGGCAGCATGCTGCTGCTTGTCACAGGGCCTCTGTTCAAAGTCTCAGCTCCTGGGGCCTCTGGTAAAATGTACCTGTATATGGCCCACACAAAGCCACACACAAAATGGCATTCATCCCTTCTGTGAGGTTGAACGGAAAGGAATAGCACTGTTTGTAATAAATAAAGTGCATGATATATGTCATGAGGAGGAAATGAGCCCTGTTAGCTTGAACTCGCACATCCTCTCAACACTGAAAGATTAGTTTTGGTGGTTGAGGTCAATGGTACAGTTATTTGGGCTTGGATAGGAATGTACCTCAACTGATTAGGAAAGCAGGTGTTAGACTGGTGCGCCATGCCCGAGACCCATGAGTCATGTCACTGATTTCACAAGCCGTGCTTGCTATGAAAATGGAAGCCAGAGCCAACTCTAGGTCACACAATTTATGCCATTCACTGAAATTATAGATAATTTCAGCCTGTGCACTTTGAAAATAGTCCATGCCATTTTTGCTTTACACATCTTTTGTACTTGGCATTTCTGACTTGTCTAAATAAATATTATCATCCATAATAACCCTTACCAATCCATTATGAGACTTCGGGCAATACATACAGCTTTTAGACTTTATCTATGAAACAAAGCCTAAGACTTGGGCTTGCATCTTTGATAAACAGCCTGGTTCTCACAGCTGTTATGATTTCAATTAAGAAGAAAATTGGAACTTTTGCATTCTCCAGTGGCTAAAAATCACTCAGAAAAAAAAATATATCTTTAAATAGGCTATTTTTTTTTTCCTCATGTGTATCATGAGCTATAGGTCTGATTAGTGTAGTTGATCAGAGCTCTGCTAAAAGGCAAAGGCCTCTTGTTTAAGCTCAGGAAAGGTCAATTAGATTAACCCTCCAAGTCCGCTGAAAATCTGCTCTATTAGTTGTCAGTGAGGATATAAACAGATCAGTACAAATCCGGTCCCGAATGCTAGTGAGTGTCACTCGAACCAACTCAATACGGGGTCAGTAATGTCATCTTCCCGCACAAAGCCAGATGACACTTATGCATGTGCAAAGGCATCTTAGACACATCTGTTCACCTCTGCTTTTAAAATGGCTTTTTATTTACCTATATACAGCTGATTCTCAACAGAGCGAACTCCCTGACTCTGATCCGGGTAGGCCCTGCCCCACCAAGAGACTAAGAGTTCTCAGCTCCAACACAGGATGGAGGACTGCAGGAGCCATCAGCTGCCACCCATACAAAGTGTTTCCTCTTGCTATTCCTCTTTCCCTTCAACTACTGTCCTCTTTGAAACTTTTCAATTCTCCCAAATCTTAATTTTACCTTTACTGTCATTCAGTAAGTCAATAATGACAAACTTGGTAAATAACCAAGTTTGTTATGGTTTCAGCCTCCTCTTTTTAATCATTTTTCCCATTCTCATAACAAGAGCTCCTTAGTTAAAACTACCCTTTCCTAAATCTAGAACCCCCATCTCTTTTTGCAGAGGAAGAATCAAGCATATTGTATTAAATCCTTTTTTTTTTTTTTTAAGAGAGTCTTACTTTGTTGCCCTTGGTAGAGTGCTGTGACGTCACAGCTCACAGCAACCTCTAACTCCGGGCTCAGGCGATTCTCCTGCCTCAGCCTCCTGAGTAGCTGGGACTACAGGCGCCCGCCACAACGCCCAGCTATTTTTTCTTGTTGCAGTTTGGCCGGGGCTGGGTTAGAACCTGCCACCCTCAGTAAATGGGACTGCGCCCTACTCACTAAGCCACAGGGGCCGACCTGTATTAAATCTTAAGCATATTTACCTTTAACAGCCATAAATCTTAATCCAAAGCCATAAATCTCTAATGCAAAAATTTCTGGAATTAAACTCTCTGTCATGTATTCGTTATTCCTACTACTTTTGTTGTTAGTTATTCTTAAGTTTGTGATCAAAACATTATATGGATCCTCATTTTCTGAAGCTAATATAGAATTCATTTTAAATGCCTTGTGAGGCCAGACATGGTGGCTCACACTTGTAGTCCTAGCACTCTGGGAGGCCGAGGCAGGTGGATTGCCCTGACCTCAGAGGTTTGAGACCAGCCTGAGCCAGAGTGAGACCCCCTCTTTACAAAAAAAAGCTGGACATTATGGCGGGCACCTGTAGTCCCAGCTATTTGGGAGGCTGAGGCAAGAGAATTGCTTAAGCCCAAGAGTTGGAGTTCGCTGTGAGCTATGATGACATGGCACTCTACCAAGGGCTACGAAGTTAGACTCTGTCTCAACAAAAAGTAAATACATATGGGCAGCGCCTGTGGCTCAAAGGAGTAGGTCACCAGCCCCATATACCAGAGGTGGTGGGTTCAAACCCAGCCCCAGCCAAAAACTGCAAATACATACATACATACATACATACATACATACATACATACATAAATGCCTTGTGAAAACCCTGAATGACCCAGTTAGATACATTTCCTTGCTCTAAATCCACCATGTTATTCCAGGCCTCCAGACCTTTAATTATTTGTCCTGTCTGTCTGGGCTTCCCTTCTCTTCCCTACCCTTCCTTACCTTACTAACTTGCTAACCCTTCACTTCTTAGCTTAGATTGCTCATCTGTGAGAAGCCTTCGTTGGCCCCCAAATAGTCAGCCACCTCTCTTAGATTCAGCCTATACCTTTACCTCCTATAACACAAGCCACAGCAAATTACAAAAACCCAGTTACTTTTCAGTACTTTCCCCTCTCCTGGAAGCACTGTGTGGGGTGCTCACTGCCAAGCCTATAACTGAAACTCTCAGTACACCCCAATTGACAGACTAAACCAAGGCTCTGTCATGATCTGGGAGGAAACACAGCAGTCTGGTGTCCTCATTACCAGAGTGCACAGGTGGTCACTGTCTAAAAGGTTTGCCTTTATACTGGTGTCAGATTTACTTGCGTTAAAAATAACTCAGGGCTGCTGATACATGCAATTCTAAGGCAAGGAGAGAACTGTAACTGTCATCAATTTCTTTCCTTTTTTTCTTTTTTGTACCAGCAAGTTAATGTAGTTAGCATTTTCTAATTTACAAAGACCTATAACCTCTGATCCCTTTATTACTTAGCTAGGGAACCGCCTTTCTGCTGCTCATTGAAGCCAGCCAGAAAGGGTGAGTTCTGGCATTTTTTGTCACATAGAAATCTGGGTGAATTTCTTGAAATGGTCATTTTAAAATCAACTCTTAAGGAACACAATGGGGATACCCACTATAGTAAAAGAGAAGAGTGAATTGAAAATAGACTTGTGGGCTTGGCGCCTGTATGTAGCTCAGCAGTTAGGGCACCAGTTGCATGCACCAGAGCTGGTGGGTTCAAATTGAGCCTGGGCCTGCCAAACAACAATGACAACTACAACCAAAAAATAGCTGGGCGTTGTGGCGGGCGCCTATGGAAAAGAGAATTGCTTAAGCCCAGGAGTTTGAGGTTGCTGTGAGCTGTGACGTTACAGCACTCTACCCAGGGCAACAGCTTGAGATGCTATCTCAAAACAAAACAAAACAAAACAAAAAAACACTTGCATACTTACAGCCATAAAGGTTTACATTGGAAGAGTAAACTAAAATTATAGATAGAAAGCTATGGAATTTGGCTTGCCTTCAAAGAGAGTTTTAATACATTCTTATACCCCTGTCTACAATTCAAGGTCGATAAGAAAAGTTTAATCTTCTTATGGAATAGAGCTGAATCACTCATATAATATCAGTGTAATTCTTTGTGATGATCTTTCAAGAGATGATGTCACGTGAATTGAGTTTTGCTAGGATCTTGCCTAAAAATAGTTTGATTTATTTGCTAGGTCAAAAAGACAAGGGGATCTAACACCAATGACAAGTGAAAAAGAAAGATTTATTTATCCTGAACACCATGGACAAATGTGTGTTTCGGCACATTTAGGTGTTTATTCAAGGCCCGTGTGAGTGGAATGAGCTGGAAGCTCATTTACTTTATGTGACTAGGAAATATCAAGGTGATATTAATCATTTTTGTTTTCCTTTTTTTAAGAAGATTTATTAACATAAGAAGAGTCTTTTCAGATCTCCAAAGGTAAATTTTAGAATTAAGTTATACTATTTTAAGAAATTATCCCAAAATTCTTCATTTTTTTGTTAAATTCCTTCCTTATCAAGTAGTTTACGTGATAGGGATGTTCGCTCATAAATTAAATTCTATCATTTCAATATGCAACCCAAGGAAAAAATATATGATGATAAATTTTGAGAAAAAAAGAAATAACAGCAAAAACATAAATTGGCATATAATTAAACTTTGTTTTATCCCTTAAATTCTGTTCTTGCTTATAGATTTTTAAGAGTTTGTAAAAAGTCTTCTTTTAAAATTTTCAAAGTCTCAAAACTACTCAGACAGGATATTATTTTAGTGGAAAATAGTCATATGGTTTCTGGGAAGGATTTTACTAAAAGGAATAAATTTAATTAGAAACAGGAAAGATTTGGTTACAGGCAACAAGAGCCAACAAAGTAAGTGTAACCGCTGGCTAGAGATTTCCAGGAGAGGACAGCGAGTAGTTTTCCTAGAATATTTTATGTCCTAAATAGCCTTATGGAGTCCCTTCTGCCTTCTCGGACTCTTTGCTAGGACTGTGGTGCACCGATGGGACACAATTCATAGGAGAGCTTCTGGAACAGCAATGAAGTGAGCTGTGAGTACAGGCATAAACTTGTTTTACCTCCATGTCCTGATTCTAAGGTTTAATTTTTGTGACTCAAACTATGTCTAAATAGAACAGAAGCATGTATGGCGTGGACAGGGAAAGCAGTTGTTTGGTGGGTGCATAGAGGGGAGAGAGGGTGACCTGCAGCCCATGACCTGGAGTCTCCTTCATACCCTGGATCCTGGGAGAACTTTCTAAGAGTCTCAGACCTCGCCTCTGGAAGAGAAAGGCAGCACTGAATCCGGAGAAGATGACCTCCTAAGAGCCCTGGAAACATAGGATAGGAAACACGAAGGCCTTCTAGAAGGAGAAGGACCATCCTCCCATCTAGCTGATGGCAAAATGCGCCTATGGACAGAGAGCTGATCATACTCCAATCCTTTCTTATGCAGCCCTTCTGCTGGACACAGGGGCTGGCTCAGTATTTTTCTGGCGTGTTTATTTTAGCTTTCAGCTAATATCTAAGGACACAGCAAACAGAACTGATGCGTTTTTGAAACTTAATAACTAAGATACAAAGTAAGAAAATATTTGCCACAGATCTTATTAAAAAATAATTTCGATCTACATAGAAATAGTTCATCTAAATTGATAAAAATAAATGCAATTTTTTAATACATAAAGAGACAAAGACAGAAAGAAACCATTTCCATGAGGAGCTGTAAGTAATAAATTAAAACATGGGGAGTTTTAAAACTTTTTTGATAATCAAAGAAATGCATCTCAAATCAATGGAGTAGCTAACTAACAAGAATTAAAACACGTCAAAGGATGATGTGCTAGTGGAATGTGTTTATTTATGTAAAGACACATTCTAAATTGGTCTGGAAAGTATTTTGACAAGCATTGTTATATTCAAACTACTCTATTCCTGGGAATTTAGACTAAGGTTCAATTTATCCTAAAGTTATTCAAATTGACCAAAAACCCCCACATTGTGCAGCAAAAAGAGAAAAATATTAATAAAATAACTAATAGTGTATATGATTACAGAAAATATCAATGTGTCTGGGTAAAGAGCACACTTAAATCTTTGACCTGAAATGTACAAAATAGACTATGTAATCGAAACAAGTATACCCCTGTACTATTCTGAAATTTAAAAAAATGATCAATTTGATGCACCGTTAACCATAATGTTAATTATTAAATTTAAGTTACAACATCCAAATGTGTCTAATAAATGTTAAGTGAAAAGAAGGCATCTTCTGGCTCAGCGCCTGTAGCTCAAGTGGCTAAAGCACCAGCCACATACACCAGAGCTGGTGGGATCAAATCCAGCCTGGGCCTGCCAAACAACAATGACAACTACAACCAGAAAATAGCCAGGTGTTGTGGCGGGCACCTGTAGTCCCAGCTACTTGAGAGGCAGAGGCAAAAGAATCGCTTAGACCCAGTAGTTGGAAGTTGCTGTGAGCTGTGATGCCACAGTATTCTACTCAGGGCGACAGCTTGAGGCTCTGAAGAAAGAAAGAAACGAAAGAAGGAAGGAAGGAAGGAAGGAAGGAAGGAAGGAAGGAAGGAAGGAAGGAAGGAAGGAAGGAAGGAAGGAAGGAAAGGCAGGCATCTTCACCACGTATATACTCAGTAAAAAACAATCATGTGCAAAATGAATGCACACAGGGAAAAATGGAAGGAGAACATGATTTAAAACGTTAGTGTGTAAAGAAAATGGAATTCCTTTAAAATGTCCCAATAATGTAGTTATGAAAATCCTTGAATTTTTTTTAATAATGGGGAAAAGTCAGAAAAGATTTTAATATTACAAATCAGGTTCAGTTTTTACATTGTTATAAAAAATATGAAATCTGAACATGGAAATTTCAGCTAACCAAATACTCATAGCAGAGGCTGTGGGATAGCAGCTTTCCTCTGGCTCCTAGCCAAAGAGAATTACTTGAATTGAAAGTTACTGAGGACATTTCAAATCCACCAAAGGGAAAAAAATACTGAAAGCCTTCAAGACAAACCAGTCTATTTTACACACCTCTGACTAGAATAAAATTTTATAAAAACTGCTGGCTCTTGAGAAACAGTTCCAAGTATTTTTGTGTAAAATTATCCTTCCCACCCCCCAATTCTGCTTCACTATATGCTCATGTATTCAGATAAAACAATTTTTTTTCTGAGACAGAGTCTAACTCTGTCACCCTCAGTAGAGTGTCATTGCGTCACAGCTCAAAGCAACCTCAAATTCTTAGGCTCAAGAGATCCTCTTGCCTCAGCCTCCCAAATACCTGAGATCACAGGCACCTACCTCAATGCCTGGCTAATTTTTTTTTTTTCTGTTTTTAATAGAGATGGATCTCCCCCTGGTCAGGCTGATCTTGAACTCCTGAGCTCAAGCAATCCACCTTCCTCAGCCTCCCATAGTGCTAGGATTGCAGGAGTGAGCCACTGCGCCCGGAAAATTCAGGTAAATGTTAGCAACAGTAGTTGTAGGAATTTTTGCTATCCTAAGAGAGCAACTTAATGAGTCATTTGTAATGCTTCTTAAGACATATTATTTTCAGGTAGTATCCTTCACTGTGTGTCATTAAGTATGAAATGTCTGACTCTCAACCTTAGCGCCATCTTTCCAGAAACCTCTGGGCCAGGAGACCCAAGTGGAGGAAGAAGCAGGTGTGTAGGCTGAAGCACGAAAGAAAGACGAGGCAGAGGTCCCAGTAAACCACTCGTCCCTGCACATGTGAAGGCCACCAAGGCAGGACATGGGATGCCAGAGGCTGAGGACTCTGGTACAAGCTGTTGGACGGCATGCTGTTGTCTGGAACTTGCCTCTTAGAGGATCTAAGATTGTGTCACCTCCATCCCATTGCCAAGATCATCCCCGAGAGACCCACCTTGCTCCCATCAAAACAGTCGTTTTGGTGATTTGCCCTGGACCTGACATTTTGGACAAGTTCTGTTCTCAATTACAGCGGAGTGTAATAAGAATACAACAAATTGTACCTTCTGCTGTTTAAGCTGAAGAAAAAAAAGTATGGAAAGTCCGATTTCTCAAGTATGGAGTTTAACAAATTGATCTGACACTTGTTTTATCATTAATCATCAGAGAAATGCAAATCAAAACTACTTTGAAAGAAAAAGGTTTTTAAGTTTCTCATTTGGTAGATTGAGATTGAAACACGAGGCACTTTTTAATACACAGTCAGGATTTTCAGAATTAATGAAAATCTTTAGGCATCTTTATATCTGTGACTTGCATTAGCAGACCTGGAAAAAGCTATCACTGCACTAAATCAAGATTGCAGGATGGATGTCGCCCTACTGTACGGAGGAAATTCAGGCCTCCTCAAAGCACCCTGCTTGGCTTGGAGTTCTTCTTTTTTTCAAACTCTTATGGAAATATATTTTGATTAGCTACTAAAACATTTTCTACCATGTTAACTTGATGTTTACATCAACAGTTTCTTTTGTTAGAAAAGTAAAAGTGATAGTGTGAATTACTTGGGTAAGTTTAAAGATATGTGGTGGCTGCCACTAGAATTGCAGACTCAATGTACCTAAAAATAAAAATCAGCCTCCAGTGGTTTTGCCTATTCAGTACAACCCAGTCATTAATAGCATTCAAATAGAAACATCCTATACTTCCTATATTTTTTAAATGTACATTTTTCATATTTTTGGCATAACTGATAATGGGATTTGACTTAAAAAAATTTTGGCATGTTGAATCACTTTTTATTTTATTTGTACATCTTACAGCTGATTATTTCCCAGAATATAAAAATCTATGGTCCATGATTTAAATAAAAACAAAATAATTCTTTTAAAATGGTGATTATTATCGAAAACATATAGCTGTTCATTTTTAAATGATCCCATAAGAGTAAATGGTATATGGCCAGAGAAATAATAAAGTAATTGTTTTAAAATTTGAAATCATTAAATCTTTAATGATTGGGAATCAAAGTAAGATTAAAAAGAAGCATATCCGCATAATGAACAGTGAGTTTTGCCAAGGGATTAAATGTATCATCTTTTTTTGCTTTATTAAGTTACATTGCAATGGAAAATAAAAGTAATTTGTATAAAACTAAGCAACTTCTTGCATCAGCCAAGGATTCCATTACTAGGGACTGATCTGGCATTTAAATATTAGACTAAAGAATTGGTGTCATTGTGCAATGGTCTAATCCACAAGTAAATCCAAGACGTGCTCTTCAAGCCCTACATCACGAAGGGAGCACAGAAAGCCAGAAATGCACTTATCTCAGTATGTGGAAAGCGGGAATCAATATGACTCACTTGATTGTGCATGAAGTATCACCACCAAAATTTAAAATGCTACTGTCATGAAAATTCTGAGTTCTTATCTGTATCTAGGAAAAATAGAAGTTGATTAATTCAGTCTTTCATTCACCTCCCATTAGTACTGTCCCTGCTTCCTTATTTTTCCTAGGGAGAATTAGTATTGTATTTTTGGCCTTAATTAATTAGGCAATCCTGCCATTTTTATCAATATGGGTGAACTTGGCACGCCAAGTGTAATAAGCCAGACATAGAATGACAAATATGTGTCCTACATGATCATACTTATGTATGGAACCTAAAATTATCAAATTCACAGATGCAGAGGATAGAATGTTGGATTCCAGAGATAAGAGGGAGGAGAAAATGGGGAGATGTTGGTCAAGGGGTACATAGGATCAGTTATGGAAAAAGAGTAAGTTCTGGAGCTCTAACGTCCAACACTGTCGACTGTGGTTAATAGCACTGTACTGTACAGTTGAGACTTCCTAAGGCAGTAGGTCTTAAGTATTCTCACCACACACACACAAAAAAAAAAAAAAGAGAGAAAAAAATGTAAAGGAAACGAAAAGAAAAATTATTACTATGTGAGGTTATTGCTATGTTAATTATCTTAATTGTGGTGATTATTTTATAATGTTTACATATATCAAAATATCAAGTTGTACAGCTTAAATCTATATAACTTTTATTGGTCAATTATACCTCAGTAAAGCTAGGGAAAAAAGAAGAAATTTTATTTAAAAAAGAAAAGACTTCAAAACAGCCCAGAGAATAGGAGAAATAATTTGAGAAACATAGGAGGAAATCATTCAAACCAAAAAGTAAATCAGCAAAGTTGCCATTCTATCAGAAATAAAGCAAAAGTCATCATTATATTGGAACAGGTTTTACCAAGTTCTAGAAAGGACGAATTATAAATTAATATCAGCATTCCACTCCAGTTTTTTAAATTTGTTTTTCTATTTATAATTATGCTTAAAATCTATAGTAATTAATGAATGCATAGCTATTAATCTAAAAAGTAGATCAATTATTTTTAATGAATGTTTTCTCTTGTATTTATAAAGGCCTGTATTAAACCACTCATTTAGACATTCCTTTAAATAAACATTTGAACTTGACCATAACTTATACTTGTGGCTGTAAGATTGATGCTCAGAGCAGACAGACCTTCGAAATACAGTCCATTAGCCATACTTTAATAATTGAATCAGAAATGGTTTTGCCAATTGATTATGAATTTTAATTTGATGGGTCACACAGGAAGTTGTCACTGTGTCTTTCCCTTCACAAATCGCAAATTGTCATAGAAAATGATACCAAAACCGCCTTCTAAAGCAGTGGTTCTCAACCTGTGGATCACGACCCCTTTTAACAATGAAAATACATTGTGGCATTAGGAAGGTTGAGAACCACTGTTGTAGAGGCTCAGAAGACAAAACAAAGAAGAGAAATATCACTTTATATGATCGATCTTTCCTAAGTGCTTACTATATGCTGGGCATAGATTTAAATCCTCAAAATAATCAGATATAACTCTCATTTAAAGGTGAAGATACAGCCTTGGAAGTTTTAAATGCTCATCCACGTTCACAAAGTCAGAAAAAGATGAATGTGATATTTAAACCCAAGGGGTGGTTTGCCTTTTAAACCATCAAAAGAAAGCTTAAAAATTCATTCTTCACAACATCCACATTTCATAATTCTTTTTTTGGATTTTAAGTAAATGCCTTTGTTTCAAAGAGTTAGTACACTCTAATAAAACACTTGGCATATCCTGGGCACATTTATAAAAGTCAAAAATTAAAGTCAAAATATTATCATTGTAAATAAATGCCTTGTGGAATCTGGCACAAAATCAGTTCTTATTTATTTATTTATTTATTTTTATTGTTAAATCATAGCTGTGTACACTAGTGCAATCAAGGGGTACAATGTGTTGGTTTCCTATACAATCTGAAATATTCTCATCAAACTGTTCAACGTAGCCTTCATGGCATTCGATCCTATAATTCCTCTACTAGGTGTATACCCGGAAGACCAAAAATCACAATGTAACAAAGACATCTGTACCAGAATGTTTATTGCAGCCCAATTCATAATCGCTAAGTCATGGAAGAAGCCCAAGTGCCCATCGACCCACGAATGGACTAGCAAATTATGGTACATGGGTACCATGGAATATTATGCAGCCTTAAAGAAAGATGGAGACTTTACCTCTTTCATGTTTACATGGATGGAGCTGGAACATATTCTTCTTAGCAAAATCAGTTCTTATCAATTTTTTTTTTTTTCTCTGTGAGGCGCTGCTTGGAGTTGCAGAAGAGATGACATGAGCATTCCTCCATGGGAACCACAGCTGGAACTGCTCTTGAAACCAGCACAGTCCCAGGTCACATCTGAAGCCAGCACTGTCTAGCCCAAGGCTGTGGTGACTACCGCCTGGCTATCTCTGATATTTATTCAGTGCCTGAAGCTCTTTACCAGGTGGTGAATCTTACTGGGACTGAGTCCTTACTTTCAGGGCAGTAAGGACTGCACTGGCCCAGGGTGAGTCTAGACATCTCCTCCAGAATCTAAGAGCTGGAATCAGTGCTTCACAAATCTGGTTGGTACTATGTTTCACTGTGGCTGAGCTGCTACCCAAAGTCTTCTGTTTTTATCCATTTCTTTTTCCCATGTGGAAAGAATCTATCCCTAAGACAAGCCTTCTAGAGTTGGGGGCCACAGCTTTTGTCCCACTCAGCCACGTGCACCCCAAGTATACTACGTTCAAGCCTAGCACCACACCAGGTCCTACTTGCCCAAGAGGGGTAGTCCTTGTGACCTTTCTTTCAACTTTATTCTGGGCTCTAGGCCACAATAGCCAGTTGGTGTTGGAACTAATTGGAACACGGGTTCCTACTGCAGGGCTGGAAGATTCCCCTCTGGCCAGGGCTGGTCTTTATGTTCTCTCCATAGGCAATGGTGGAATTCTGCCCTTTGCTCTGTTCCTCTATGAGAGGGCAGCCCTAAGTTTTAATGCAAAGTTCCACCATCACTTCATCCCCCTCCCCCCCCCCAGCACAAAGATTCTCTCTCCATCCAGCATTGGTGCTGTGCTGGCGGGGTGTGGGAGCCGGGGAGTGTAAGCAATGGAAACCTGTCTTTCCTACCCTCTACCGTGCCTCCTTCCATGATGTGCTGGTTACACCAGGCATTGTGACTGCTCACCTGATTTTTAGTTCTTACAAAGATGATTTCATGTGTGCAGAGTTGTTTACCTTTGTGTTCCTGCAGGTGGAAATCACTGGAGGGTTCAACTTGGCCATTTTGTTTGCCTATATAAGCCTGATTTTAAGCATCAAAAAGTAAGCTGTAGTTTTTCCAATCACAAGCTGTTGCAGTGTCCTATTATTTTGAACTAGCTAATTGGATATACGCTTTTCAAAACTTATTTTGAAAGCTTATTCAACATAAGCGCCTATTTTTCTCAAGACAACAATAGTATTGATTAATTATTTACTAAACTTTTTAATTGGTCATCTTAACAAGACAATATATCCCAGTAAAATGCCATCTATTTCTCTGTATTTCCTAAAAATGCATCTTTTAGAAGACCAGAGAAATTGGCAAGATAGGGAAGGATCTTGATACCTAGAAGGTTCCCAGGTCCCTTGTGGCACAATATATTGATTGCTAAACTAAAAGTTTCTAAAAATGGGTGAAGGGTTGTTGTGTTCACTCTGACACCAAATAACAGTCTTTGGTAAGCCATCTTACTAAGCCAAGCCACAACTGGGAAAATGGGTAAAACATCCGTGTTGCTCCCTCCAGCTGGAGTGCTTATCCTCAACTTCTGTCCAAGGCCTACTTTTCTACTTTGAAAATTATAGCAATAAAGTCCAACCCAAAGGCCCCATCTCTTTTTCATACCATCCACTCACCTCACTTCCACCCCTTGAAGCTGAGTTCACTGCTGCATCACAGCAGCACTATATGCACACTTTTTTTTTTTTAACACATTAGTATAATAATACTATACAATATAAATTTTTTACACATTTATTCCCTGTTAAATATGTTTTTCTTGAGGAAAAACAAACATAAAACAATGTCATATAAATTACTATTCCTTCAGCATCTTTAATGTTGAGTATAAAGGATATACTAATATTATAGTCATAATCATAGTAATTCTAAGTACTATCTAGAGGCAAAAAAGGAATAATTGTAAAGTTACATCATATACTCATTCTTTATCCTTTTCCGAGGAAGAATTTGATTCCTTCCTAAAGGTTAGAAGGCTTTGTTGCAGTTATTATTTAGTTTAATATCAATGACAGTTTCCAGCATAGATCTGAATATTTTTTTTTTGGGGGGGGGCGCGAGGGAGGAAATGGAAATGTGTAGGAAAGTTGACTTCAGTGTGTTTACAAAGCTTCCTATGTCTTAGGAATGCACAGCCAGGACTAAAGATGTGATATCGCGAAAGACTAAATCATTGGCCTGGGTTTTAGGAAGGGTTGGAGCAGTGAGATAGAATACAGGAACTGGTACTTACGTGTTTTATTACTTTGAACTAGCTAATTAGATGTATGTTTTTGAAAACAAAAAGAATCATTCAAATTTTAAATTATTATGCCATAATTTTTTTGATTTTATTTGGGCTTTCAAGAGGATGGCATGTGTCAATCTGCACTCCCATTTTTATTTCTGTGAGCGCATCCAGTTCACAGTTGGTTGAGCTTTTTATCACAGATAACACTTTAATTCAACATTTTCTCTACCCACCAATAGACCAATAAACATTTTCTAATTATTAGCAAATTTTACAGTAAAAAATAAATACAGCAAAAGGTTAATGCAAAATATGCTTTGAGAAAATGATATTACTTGTAGTTTTGTGTGGTAAACACTAGTCCTTCCTCCGTCCTCTGTGTCTTTTGAAATTTGGATACAACTTGTTTTCAATTTAAAAAAACAAAATTATATTCTCCTTACTTGTCTCTTCTAGTCCTTGAACTACAGGATTGCATTAATTAAACCGCTAGAAAACAAGCACTCCTGGTTTCATTGTTTTAGGCCTTTGACTTCACCAAGAACATTTCTTTTAAGGAAGGACCTATTATGTAAAATTCAGACACGTTTTATGGTTTCCCTGAGACCTATGACCTGCCAGTTCAGAACTGACCGTGGTCTTTTCTGATCTAACAATGTCCTTGATAGGCTTTTATTTTCTTGCTGACAAGACATTATTGCTTTATGCCTGTTTGTAAGTGTTGTAGATGTTTATCTCTCTACATTAACTTCCTAAGGAGAAGCACATATGCCCCATGCCCGGCTCACATCCTAGCACAACAGACTCCGTGCTTGTCTCACTCAAGATTGCACAAGTCCATCAAGTTAGAAAATACAGAAATTTTACCTCTTTCTTCTCCCCAGGCATCACTTTTCTTGGTCTGAATTAATGCATTTTCAGCCTTTAAATAAAGTTCTTCCACCTATACACAATTCTAATTATATATTTTCATCCTTTTTCTCTTGACTTTATTTTTTTTACTATAAAAATTCCACAAACTTAGATGAGAATAATTTGCTTTTCTATCAGAGTGTTAGGACTTATAGGCTATTATGTCCCATTCTTTTTTTTAATTTAACAATTTTAAGCACAATTGTAAATTACAGGCTTTCATGTCTTTTTACTATTCACTAAGATAAATTCTCCAATTCAAGTCAATAGAACTTCTTTTTTTAATTTTTTTTTCTTTTTGTATTTCAGTGTATTAGGGGTACACATGTTTTGTTTACATACTTTATTTTTTGCACAAATTGAGTCAAGGTTATAAGCATGCCCAGACAGTGTGTATGTCCCATTCTTCATTCAATGATTTTTAAAATTATTTTTATGAAGGAAATAAGAAATATAAACATCTAGACAAAAAACAACAACAACACAAAATGTTATTTATTTTTAAAAATCTAAGGCTCCTTCATATTTATCATTTATTACACAAAAAATTGAAATTTATATAACAATGACTAGAGTTTTATGTGGAAATGTTTATGGACCAAGAATTTTTTCTTTTACTTAGAAATAGTTCTTATTTTTCTTTATGAAGAAAAAGAGAAGCAGTGTCAGATAGGTAAAGATTAAGGAAATATTTTACCTGGGGGGCCATACTTAAAATACTTCTCAGAGATGTACTGACAATTTAAAATCCTCTCTGTCTGTGTCAAAATATCCCATAGCATTACATAGATATCGACAATTAGTATTGTCAGTTAAAAATAAAAGGGCCAGAAGCAGTGGCTCATACCTATAATTCTAGCACTCTGGGAAGCCAAGGCAGGTGGATCCTGCAAGAGTGAGAGCCCCACTCTAAAATTAGCCGGGCATTGTGGTGGGTGCCTATAGTCTTAGCTACTTGGGAGGCTGAGGCAGGAGGATTGCTTGAACCCAGGAGTTTGAAGTTGTTGTGAGCTATGATGCCATGGCACTCTACCAAGGGTAACAAAGTAAGACTCCCACCACCCCCACCACCCCCCAAAAAATAAATTAATTAAAAATAAAAACTTTTTAAAAAGATATCCTGATTATTAAAATCATGACCATTAAAATCATATCCATTAAAATCACTCTATTATGGAATTAAAAAAATAGTTTCTGTGAATAAAATGACAAAATTATTTAAATGTTAAAAAATCTTATAAAGAAAGTCATAAATATGAAGCCTAAAAATTTAATTAAAAACTTTATTTTAAATGGAAGAATGTGAAACACAGGTAACAAAGGAAAGGATGATGATATCCTCAAATAATAAATGAAATCTAAGTCAGATAGCAATTTAAAAAATAGCTTAATACATTGTCCAAACACTTCACAGTTGACACAAAAATAGAAACAAAACATTAATTTCTTCTATATTGATATTGGAAAATTTTAAAAACAAAGAAAAAACATAGCTCATAAAACAATGAAAAACATACCGGGAAGAAAATGGGACTATAAAAACCATGAATGAGTTGATGTAAGTAAAAAACGATAAACCTCTTATCATAATATAGACAATATCCTGAATATCATACATTGATATACACAATGTCATACATTGAGGGCATATTCAACCACTTCTATACCTAGGAGTTTTCTATCTAGTATTTTGCCACCAGAGAGCTGAGATACCAAAATAAAATTGAGTTTGGACCTAATGTGGCAAAAATATAGGACTGTGTCATCTCTAGAAGATACTTAGAATAACCAGAAAAATATCTGGTCATTCAGAAACATACTTTACCATACGCTGTAAAATAAGTTTCAATATTGGTTCCAAAGTTTCACAATGAATTTACTGGTCATTTAGATGCATTATGTTTTCTTTAAAAAATCTGATTTTAAGTTTTCATTTCTAAACATTAACTTTACAAAGAAAGAAATATTACACATCCAGATGCGGGCAGCCAAGGTTTCTCACTCACCCTGTGTTTCCCATCAACAAGGCATTTTCAGGTTTCCAGTGGTTGCATAAATAATATATTATATGTGAGGGAGGTAGATATATGCCAAACCTCTGTCTGTAGAGACAACTTTTTCAGAAGAAAGAAACAAAAACAAATTTTCTGGTTTCCAGGACTGGATATCCAAGAATTTGGGTTGAAACCTGACCTTTGTAGAACTGAAACCACTGGATAGTGTCTAAAAGTGAAGTGTGGACTTTAAATAACATTTCACATGCTGACTATAAAAAAACACGAATAAACGCTGGATGTCCAGGCTGGACATCTACAGCCTTTAAACAAATGGTAAATTGCAAATCAAACCAGACATGGGACCAAGATGAAAAATGCAATGACATTGTGTTGTTGTGGGGGAAAGTGAGTTTTCGTGAAGTCTTTAACCTCTTAGGCGTCTATTTATTTTCATAAGTGTTAGAAGCATACACACCTTAGGTATATTATTCTGGTGTTTGTCCTTCATAATGATGTCTTTTATGTACCAAATGTGTAAGTCAGAGATTTCTTTTTAAAAAAATCTCTTAAAACTCATGGTCCACCTAAGCATATTTTGTAAAATATAAAAGTGATGTACGCTCAGCTGTCAGAGTGTAATATACATATGAACTACCTCTTTAATGTACAGCCTTCCTTTTGACTCACCTCCCTTATGACCCTGCCCCACCTACAAGGACAAAATTTTACAGCTGTAGTAAATTTATTATGTTGACAAAAGCCCACCTGTACCTTTTTCATTCCTCTTAAGTTATATGTGTATTTAAAGATATAAGAAATTAAACCTGGAAGCATCCTTAAAATTATTCCTGTAATATTTTATCATTCACTGTCACCAGATTCTGCCAGAAAAGATAAATTAAGCAAGAGAAAAATCAAATACATTCATCAAAAATTTGATCAAAAATAAGTTTGATTTTCTTGTTGTTTTCCTCCCTAATGCTGTGCACTTGAAGAGCTCAGCCTTTTTTTGTTTCAGATTAATACAAGGGTATATACAATTAGGTTACATTGTTTGCATTTGTTAGATTCCAAGTTTCAGCTGAGCCTTTCATTCAGGAGGTGAGCCATATACCTCTCCCCTGAACCTGTGGGTTAGAGCTTACCACATCCCCTCCAACCCCACCTTCTCGAATTTAAATGTCTTTTTCTCTCCTGTGGGCATAATTGTTCATCTACTAGTTTCATATTAGTAGTGATTACATTGGATATTTGCTTTTCTATTTCTGTGATACTTTACTTAGGAGGATGTTCTCCAAATCCTTCCAGGCAAACACAAAAGATGTAAAGTCTCCATCTTTCTTCATGGCTGAGCAGTATTCCGTGGGACACACATACCACAGTTTATTTCTCCATTCATGGGCTGTGGGCACTTAGGTTGTTTTCACATCTTGGCGATTATGAATTGAGCTTCTATAAACATTAAAATCCAAATGTCCTTCTGGTAAATGATTTTTTCTTTATTCTGGGTAGATAACTAGTGATGGAATTGCAGGCTGAAATGGAAAATCTATTTTTAGATCTTTGAGGATTCTCCATACCTCCTTCTAAAAATGCTGTGATGCTGTGTTTTTAGTTTGTAGTTCCACCGTGTGAAAGTGTTCCCTTCTTTCTGTACCCAGCATCTGCAGCTTTGGGGCTTTTTGATATGGGCTGTTCTCACTAGAGGTAGGTGATATCTCAAAGTGGTTTTGATTTGCATTTCTCTAATTATGGGAGCAAAGAGCACTTTTTCATGTGCTTGTTGGCTGTTCATGTGACTTCTTCAGAGAAAGTTCTGTTCATGTCTCTGGCCCTCTGATAAATGGTATTATTTGATAAGTTTGAGTTCTTTTTGATTCGTGTGAGTTCTCTGTAGATTCTGGTTATTAGGACTTTGTGAGATTTGTAACGTGTGGATACCTCCTCCCATTCTGAAGGTTATCTGTTTGCTTTAGTTGTCCTGCCCTCAGCTGTGTAGAAGGCTTTCAGCGTGGGCCTCCTTCTTACTGTCTCTCTCTGGCTCAGAGTGGGGAAGAAAATGCAGAGTCTCAGAACTTCAGTGTGCTTTGTATTCTTACCTGGCCTATTGAATCCCTGGTCACTGTCTTCGAGCAACCAATTCCAACATGATTAGGGATGAGCCTTACTAAAGAATCTTCTTGCTACAACCATCAGTTCTTCAATTTGTGTGAAAGACACAGACCTCTACCCTGGGTCCCAGCTTCCTGGGAAACTACTTTAGTGGCCTGGCTTTTACTTCTCTTATTTCCAGTTTCCTGGTCCCAGGACACTCATCAAAAGGAAACAATTATGAGATGTTATGAATTGAATGCTTGTGAGACATTGAAAGGTTATTAGGTTTAGGTAAGATCTTAAGAATTGGAAAATATTCTTAGTAAAGTATCTCAGGAATGGAAAAAAAGTATCCAACGTACTCAGTACTACTGTGAAACCAATTTATAATAACTCACACTTGCGTATGAAAAATGAAACACAACTTTATTCTATGATAAAGGAGGGAAGGGGAGGGTGTGGAGGGGGTGGGAGGGATGGTAGGGGATAGTAGGGGGACCCCCACAACTACGGAGCACTTTGCAAGTACAAGTTGGTTCTATCATGGGTAGAACACAAATGTCCTAATGCTATAATTGGGTAAATGAGATGAAAGCCATGCTGATTAGTATGATGTAAGCACTCCAATTTGTGCAAATAACACACTGAAATGGGCATAAATGTATTTATGATCTATGTACAAAATACTTAATAAAAAAAAAGAACTGGGCTCTAATGATGGTAGTAATATCCTTATAAGAGGAGAGACCAGATTATCCCCTCTCCTTCCCACCCTGTCCCTCTTTTTCTTCCCTCTCTCCTCCCTTTCCTTTCCCATCTCACTCTCTCCTTCTCTCCAACCCTCTTTTATTTTCTCTCCCTCTCTCTTTCTTTCTGCCATGTGAAAACATAGCAAGAAGGCAGCCAGGTCAAGAAGAGAGCTCTTACCAGGAAGCAAATCTACCTACCAGTCTACTATCTTGGATTTCTGGCCTCCAGATGCGTGAGAAAAACAAAGTCTGCTGTTTAAGGCACCCAGTCTGTGGTATTTCGCTAGAGCAGCCCGAGTGGCTGAGACCTGGAACAAGTAAGGCTTCCTCGGTGCCACAGAGCTTCTCCCTCTCAATGTCCACCTCAGTCAAAGCCTTCAGGGCTAAGGAGCAACTCTGTTCTCCCAGAGACCGTAAGGTGGCGCCTTGTTGTCTGTCTCCAAGTATCCAGGTCATTACTCCTTCTCCCCAAACCCCTCTAAACAGTACGCCTGTTAGATATGGACACACATCTGATATGCAAACCAAAAAAATATGTCTATGTAAATCTTATGTTGTTGCTTACATTACTTTGGAATATAACAGAATCGTGGGTTTTAAAGCTGAGCTATAACCTGGAAATTAACTTTGCTGAAATACCTTTATTAGATAGTTAAGGAAACCAAATTTCAAAATGATTAGTAGCGTAACCAAATTCATAGTCAGGGTAGAAATGGACATGGAAATAGTATTCTGTCAATCTGTACTGTTTAGCTCATTTGAAACTTTAAGCAAGTATTTCTACTGCAAAAAAAAAAAAAATCAATAAAAAGGCTAAAATAAATTTTTAAAATCACATACTCATGCCTATGCCCCATTCTGTCTCCCAAGACTTTGGAAACATGGATATCACCATGCGTGCTTAATATTTTGCCACATGCTGAGATTACTGCATGACAAATCAAAGCCATAATAGTAACCATAGTTTCTTGTTCTTCCAATTTAAATTGTCATCTCCTAAACCAAAAGACTCCCACATCAATTGAAGTCAAACTTAGGCAGACATGCATGTTAGGCATTCGAGGATGGAGCAATAAACAAGACAGTTTATGTCTGGAGCAAAATGCAATCAACCTACTTGAAGAAAGTCACAGCTGTACCATCTGCCAGCAGAAAATATGCTGGGACCATTAGAATCAGAAGCCAAACTACTGCAATTCATCCAAGAAGGTAATATAATTTCTTTTAAAAGAATTGAGGAAGAGTTCATGCAAGAGATCTCAAATAGTGAGAAGTATTTAAACAAACACAGGAAGATATAAGAAATGAAGGAAATGCTGTGAGCAAGCAAGGGCAGAGAGGCCGTACCTTTCCACTGAACAGTGACAGGACGAAGCAGAAGTGAGAGGGTGGTGGTTGGGCAGAGCTCTGGGAAAGCAGCTCCGAGTCACCAGATCACCGGGGCTTGTGACATGCCAAGAAGTTCATTTGGCTTAGTAGAAAAAGGAGAGCCCAGAAAAGTGATCATTATCAGAGAAATTATCAGGTCTTTATACATTACAACATTTAGAACAAATAATAAAAATAACAATAAAAGATTTTCAGAGCCTGTATTCTCCTTCTTACTCTTTCATTTTTTTTTTTTTCTTTTTTTGCCAGGGCTGGGTTTGAACCCACCACCTCCGGCATACGTGGCCAGCATCCTACTCCTTTCTCTTCATGGAGGTGTTCAGAACCTGAGTAATAAGTTTGTCATTGGTCATCAGAGAAATCTTATCACAGGGCTTATCCTTTTACTGTCGTTTGTTTAATCTTTTCGAAACCTGCTGAGGTTTTCACTTGTGGGCTTCTAAGATCCTGGCTCGGCTCCAGCCGTCACTTCGCAGCTCCTTGGCTGCCCTGCTCCCTTCATCCATCACACGCGTAAAGTCCGTCCAAAATTCTGCAGCTCCTCCCACTTTTTCCATTTCTTGTAATCCTCATGTTACATTGGCCTCTTGTACACCTGAAAATTAGATTCAAGTAATTTCTGGTTCTGATGCTCCCAGCACTGCGTGCCATTGTGCTGACGGATGCCCTTCAAGGCCTGGGTCACACTCATCCTGTTCCAACTGGATTCAGCTCCGTGCTGGGGAAGACGATGCCCTCTGGGTTAAGGCTCAGCCTTCCCTGACCAAGAACAAGAAGAAGGTGGCCCTAGACTTGTCAGTGAGGCTGAGTTGAAGAATAACAGAACATTGATTAATCTGACATGTTATTTCTAAAGATGGCTGTATATTTTCTGTCTCCTGTTCCCCTAAATGTTCCTTCATAAATTTTAAGGCACCCCATCCAATTATTTTGAATTTTGATAATACCTGCTAAAAAATGGCAAAATGTTTTCAGTTCATAGAAAGGTAACATTTCAGGGAAATGTACACATCCTTGATTTAAGAGAGAAATTCTTATTTCCTTGGGTAAGTCTCTCTTGAAACTCACCTGTTACCTCTCTTCTCTCCTTTCCTCCCCCGCCCTCTCCTCCCTCTCTCTCCTACTTCCATGTTTTTCATCACCAAACATTTGTCCCAAATGGCTCCCCGAGCAGTTCTACATTCAGCAGGGTAGAGATCAGAAAGCCATTTCTTAGAGAAATATGCTCATCTTAGAGATGAAAATATGAGTTCTAAGAAAGATGTATTTCTGGTTTATGTACATGCACCTAGCATAGGAATTCAAAGTTCTTTATGCCTGCAGCCCACTGAGAAGATTTTAACCCTGATTTAAAATTAGTTTGAAAGAGAGGGCAATTCTTTATTCTGTCTTGGAAAAAATCTTGGCTTCTAGCTAAGAAGCTAACTCAAGGACAGAAAAGCCTGGCCAGGGCCTGGCTGACCCATCACAAGAAGCAGATTTCCTTATGCAGAACGTTACCCTTTTCTATGCCACGTTGCTTAAATTCTAGATTTAGCAAATGCTAATTAGGCATGAGCTATATTAGCTTTCTGCATTAAGAGCAATATTTTCATTCAGTTTGTTTATAAATGCTATTGCATGTACATTGATGTTTTCCTTTGCAATTTAATATCATTTTTATATTTTTCCAATGTCATTATAAGGTTGCCTTAATGTCTAAATGTTATAAAAGAACTGTCAAGAATACTGTCATATCTGCACCATCTCAGTCATTCCTTTTTTTTTTTTATTATTAAATCATAGCTGCATACATTAATATGATCATGGGGCATCATACACTAGCTTCATAGACCATCTGACACATTTTCATCCCACTAGTCAACATAGCCTTCCTGGCATTTTCCTAGTTACTGTACGTAGCATGACATTTACATTTCACATTTGCTGAGTTTTACCCTTACCCTTGTAAGATGCCCCATAGGTGTGATTCCACCAATACCCCTCCCTCCACCCCCTCCCCCTCCCTCTTCTCCCTTTCCCCATTTCCCCTATTCTTAGGTTGTAACTGGTTGTAGCTTTCATGTGAAAGTCCGAAATTAGTTTCATAGTAAGGCTGAGTACATTGGGTACTTTTTCTTCCATTCTTGAGATACTTTATTAAGAAGGATATGTTCCAACTCCATCCATGTAAACATGAAAGAGGTAAAGTCTCCATCTTTCTTTAAGGCTGCATAATATTCCATGGTGTACATATACCACAATTTATTAATCCATTCGTG
>CAUYPK010034015.1:0-16145 GCA_963574355.1 Loris lydekkerianus
CCGGGAGTTGCTTCCCATGAATTGGCTAAACCATCCAAACGTATAAAATTACAGAATTGAATTGTTTTTACCCCCCCCCCCCCCCCCCAGGAACTGACTCAACATAAGAAATGATTTCTAAGCCCCTATAATTTTGCCCCAAACCTAAGCAAATAGCAAACCCAATTGTCTAATCCTTTGCGGGCCACATTGTCTTTAAAAACTCCATCTCCCAAATTCTCAGGGAGGAAGATTTGAGAAGTTCCTCCCATCTCCCTGCTTAACATCCTGAGGAATTCAACCCTTTCTTCATCACAACTCTGACTGCCTCAGTGTATTAGCGCTTCTCTGTGCAGTGGGTAAGTGGCAACACACCCTCTATGGGTCTGGGAGCAAAAGATTCTGTTTCTTAGATGCTAACAGGACTCAGTGCTGTGCTAATGCTAGTATCTATATGCTTTGAGTAATGAACACCCATTCCTAATTTCTGTCTAAGAACTCTAGCAATCCAATGGATCTCTCTTCTACAATACAGTAGAACCTTTGTAAGTTGACCACCCCTCGTAAGTTACACAAGGGACTGTCACAAACTGGCCAACCTACAGAGGTGGTCAACTTAAGGAACTTCCATTGAGTACATGTGGTGCACGTCCAGTCGATGAAAATTAGTCAACTTAAGGAGGTGCTTAACAATGAAGATTCTGCTTTATTACCTTTTCATTCTCTCTCTCTCTCTCTTTTTTTTTTTTGCGGTTTTGGCTGGGCTGGGTTTGAACCCGCCACTTCCAGTATATGGGGCTGGCACCCTACTCCTTTGAGCCACAGGCACCACCCTTCATTCTCATTTTTTAAAATTCTTTTTTCATTCTTAACCTTGCACATCTGGATTTTGTTTAACTAAAGTGAGGTACTAATTATTTACCTACATATGTCGTCTTTTTTTTGCCACCTCTCCATCCTATTCTCTGACAGTCTTCACAAAGCTACACACTAAATGTTGCTGTAACTTCCCCTTAGACCATTCTATCCTGTATTCACCTTAGGTATGTTCTGGACTCTTCTCTAAGGGATCTGTTGAACAATTTGCTGATGAATGCCAGGGATTCAAATCCATGTTCTTCTGCAAATTTCCCATTCATCCAATTGATATTAGAATGCTAATGACTGTTTTATAAACATAAAATTGATTTTATATTGTCTATATGGAATTACCCATCTATCCATCCATCCATGCGTCTATCTACCATTTATTCTTCTCTTCTTATGTACAACCTTTCATAGCAACCCATCTGTTTATATGACTGGGGAGGCTGAGACGGATATGCCTTTTCCTGTCAAATGCTTTCTTTTGATTCAGACTCAAGAAATAAGCTGTTCTGACTCTTCACTCATGACACGAATCTGCGGGCATTTATGTTATACATCACCTCTCATCATTAGACTAAAAGCTTCTCACTAACCAGCACTACTGCGTCCACTTTGAAATGGCACTATCATAAGCTTAATAATCTCCATGTGGCAAAAGATATTTGCTAATTACTGGAAGTACTTGCTCAAGAACTCAATTCTGTCCCACCATTAGCACTGAGCTGACTAAGCCATCTGCTAGCCTGCTCGCTAACATCGCCCAGTTTGGGGCCTGTGTGTCATTCTGAAAAGCTGCCACTGCACTTCCCTGAACCGCTTTTCACTACTCAGACTTTTTACTGCTTCTGTGTTAACTTAGAATCTTACAGTACTATCCTTCACCTGCCTTTGAGCCTAAACAAAATCAGCTACTTGCATGGATCCCCCCCACCCCCGTCGTGGGTATTCAAAATCTAATGAAACCTTGAGCACAGTGACATCTGATGAAGATACTTACTTATGTGATCCTATAATATCACCATCTCTATGTGTGTGTTTGGTAGAGACAGAATTTCATGGCTTATAACTCTAAAACAAAAATGCCCAGAAAGTTTCACTACCCAAGAAGTACAAAATAAACAGATGTTCACAAAAAGGGCACATTCCCTCTGCATGCAATACTGTCTTCTGTGCACTGGCTACTTGGGTGACACTTAACACTGGTCTCTTCTTCTAGTTTTTCCATGAGATTTGCTTCATCCTCTCTCTGTCCATGCTATCAATCTGTTATAAGTAGAAATCCATCACATGTTTATTCCAGCATAAGCTGCCAAATAGGACATGGAACCTCATCTGTCCCTAAAACCAATTTTTCTTTTTCATCCCAAGACATTATGGTGTATTTTTTAATCCCTGTCATGGGTCTTCCTATCAAACACTCAAGGCTTTGCATCCATTCTGGGTGGATTCACGAGCCTTTGATTCATGAAAGAAAAAGCTGGGGCTAGATTTTTTGAGTCATTCCTGACCCAGAGATACTTCTAGCATTTCCCTACTCTCAGATCTCTATATAATGAAAAGAAGATTCCAACAACATCTGGATTTGCCACACATTAAAAGTGTAATTCTTCCTGTTCTCAAAGATTCTTAGGGCTTTGAGCTTTGGAATGCTCAACAATAAGGTCCCCAATGTATGACATATTTCACTTCATCTTTTGACATTCTTCTTCTCTCTTTCATTTTTCTTTTCTTTTTTTCTTTTTTCTTTTTTCTCTTTTCTTTTCTTTTCTTTTCTTTTCTTTTCTTTTCTTTTCTTTTCTTTTCTTTTCTTTTCTTTCTTTCTTTTTTTTTTTTTTGAGACAGAGTCTCACTCTGTTGCCCAGGCTAGAGTGCAATGGGGTCATCATACTTCCCTGCAACCTCAACCTCCTGGATTCAAGCCGTCCTCCTGCCTCAGTCTCCTGAGTAGCTGGGACTTTGGGTGTGTGACACCAGGCCTGCTAATTTTTCTATTTTTAGTAGACTAAAAAATGGGTATCTACTCCTGGCCTTAGGGGATCCTCCTGCCTTGGCCTCCCAGATTGCGAGAATTACAGGGTTGAAACTACGCACCCAGTCCAATGTTCTTCTTTCTGTAAGATTTCATTCCCATTCAAGTTCCTTGTTATTACAGGGTGTGTTAATGCTCACATTTTCTATACATATTTTTCCAGCCCCATCCTCAGCTTCTGTTTGACAGGTTTAACTTTTTCCTACCTCAGTGAGTCCTATTTTGGTCATAGCTATGAGTGCACAACTGACTGCTTTTCCTCTCCCTCAGCCTTCCAGAAAGATCTGTAAGCATAATGCCAATTCTCTTTCTACCTTCCTCTGTTGGGTGATGGGAGGAGTGTCCCAGGATTTATAACCCATTTTCCCCTCTATTCTTCCTGGACCTCAGAGATTCAAGTCACCTCTGCTTTCAGGATCAGAATTAGCTCTAGAGATGAATGTGATGCTTGGATTTGCAGAGTTTGTCTGAAAGCAGGGATGAGTCATTAGAGACCCACATGGCCTCCTGGGAACTACTGGTGCACTAGCATTTTCTAAGTAACTAAAAATGCATTTTTATTATTTATCAGATATATAGAACATGATTTAAACTCCCCAAGTTATAGCTTGGGGAGTTTATATTATATATTTTATATATATATTATATATATATATAATTTTTTTAATTGCTAACAAAAGTATGCTTTTTGGAATTTAGCATACTTCTGAGGAAAATTCTGAGGAAGCAAGATTATTCCCCAGGAGGATCACTTTTAGTTGTGTTTCCTGTCACAATTCCCCTTTCACATGCCTGTTCTCCACCACATGGGTCACAATGCACCACTTCCCTCTTGATAACACATTGAACGTGTGAGTCCGAGGAAAATTAATGACCAAACATTCCCTAAATGCACGTGGTGTTAGTGTGAGCTTATGCAACTTATCTGTAGATATTTCCCCCTCTTCCCTGGAAATTGTTACAGAACAAAGATGTATCCCAGCTCCCCTCTGTCCTGCACAGTCACAATTTCACACACACACACCCCCATCGTTTCAGTCATTTACAAAAAAGCCCTTCCTCCTGTCCACCCCGCAGGGTCCCCTCTATTCAGCGCCATTCTCAGCAACACTCTGACAGCCTTCTCTTTGCCCCACGCATGGACACTGCTGCCAAGTCAACCCTCATCTCACCCTCCAGATTAGGTCAGAAACTGCTCCCTCTCTAATGCTCACTCCATCCACTCTCAGCTGTTGAATCTGAATCACAGCTCAATGGTTCCTGAGTCAGAGTGTTGATATCCAGCGCTCCCAGGACTGATGTGCCAGCACGGGCATTCACCCACTTCTTTGACCCTCACCCTGAGCATGAGTCAGCCCCCAGCTGTCTTGTGATGCGCCTTCTTCCTTCCTATTCATCCTCTGCCAAGTTACTCTTGCCTCAGTCAGCCAGTTTCTCCCTCTGAGTTCGTGCAAACATTTTCCCATCATGTTTAGTTCTCTTTCCTTCAAGCAGCCATTCACCCTCGTGAGGTCTCTGGCACATCTTCATTTTTTCCCCCCTGACTTTTACTAGCATATCCTGATCCCAGCACTGTCGCCCATTCTGTTGGTGTCTGTACTTTTTATTATATGTATATATATATTTTAAGTCCCAACTTCCTCTGTGGCTTTTTGGCAGCCGTTTGTTCCCCGGTCCACAACTGCTCCCTGCACCTGTTATAGGTCTCTCTCTCTCTCTCTCTCTCTTCCTTATAGAATTGCAGTCCCCAAGTCCCCAGGCCACAGATCAGTGCTGGTTTGTGACCTATTAGGAACCAGGGAACAGCAGGAGGTGAGCAGGGAGCAAGCCAGTGAAGCTTCATCTGTATTTACAGCAGCCCCCATCACTCGCAGCACCACCTGAGCTCCACCTCCTGTCAGATCAGCAGCTGCATTAGATTCTCATAGGAGCACAAGCCCCACTAGGATCTGTGCATGTGAGGGATCCAGGAGGCACGCTCCTTATGACAATCTAAAATATGATGATCAGATGTGGAGCTGAGGTGTTGGTGCTAGCACTGGGGAGTGGCTGCAAATACAAATTATCATTAGCAGAGAGGTGTGACGGCACAGAGACCAGTAACAAGTCAATTGCTTGCAGACTCATATCAAAACCATCATCTCTACCTTGGTCCATGGAAAAATCATCTTACATGAAACCAATCCCTGGTGCCAAAAAATTGGGGACTACTGTTGTTGACAGAGACCTCCCAGGCTTAGCTTATGTAGCTCTCAGAGTTTTAGGAACTTACGTAGAAATAGAAAACCCTAAGCTCTGACTCAACTTCTAGGAGAATATTTCTTATACACCCTAAACTATCACTTCTAGAATGGACAGAAAGATGGTGACAAAAATATTCAGGACAAAACAAAACAAATTCTATAATCATGATTCACAAAGGGAGAGAGAGTAGCAGTGAACTGAGAGCTGCCAACCATTTTTCATTCCGGGAACAGGCAAGCAAGGGCTCCAGCCCTCCTGCCTCTACCAAGGCCAGAACCTTCTGGTAACCAGCCATGGGCTAGGGCAATCCCAGCCTTTCCTTTCCTGACCCATCTCTGCATTGCTAGTTCAGTAAGTGAAGGCAAATAAAATTTTCTGCATCTCCAGAGTCTCACAACAGTCATCTCGTGGACGCTGCCCCCCAATCAATCAGAAATCAATTGTGTCAACTGTCCCCTGCAGCCAGCTTGCTTTCTAGCTGCTCCATCCCTTGCTGGGCCCTTGGTACCACCCTTCTTCTGTTTGTGGAGAACTTTTGCTTACTCGCCTTTCCTTCTCCTTCAGATCCAGCCTGTCTCTGCTATGCTGATCCTCCCCCACATTAATCATTTGATCTCTTGCCACCTTAGATCAGCGTTTCATCACCGCATTCCCCTTGAAGATGGGAACCCCCCTGCCTAGTGCTTCCTCACGCCTGCCCCTACTGCTGAGACCACCAGATTAGCCCTCCCCAAACTCCGTCCTTCTATACCCTCTCTTGTTCAAGAACATATACCATGGTTCCATTTCATCTATTATACCAGAAGCAAACGACTTTTTTCTTCTTTTTGATTTCTTTAGTAGAGATGGGATTTGACTATGTTGCCCAGCATGATCTCTCACTTCTGGCCTCAAGGGTCCTCCTGCCTCAGCCTCCCAAAGTGCTAGGATTATAGGAGTGAGCCACCACCCCTGGACCACAAACTACTCTTTCTGAACGCCAAGGTGTACCTGTCTTTCCATTAGTCTTTGCTTCTTATCTTTCAAGCCTATTTTGTGCATGATTGTTCTGACTCTTGTGTTTTTAAAAATATTAAATATATGTCCTTCTTCTTGTTTGTATTATCATTTCTGCCTTAAATTCTAATTTGACTTATATTACCAAACTAAATTTCCTGGGATAAATATTTTCACTGTGTGTATTTTTACTTCTTTAATCTCTCTGTGCAGTTTTAAATGTCGCTAAGCAAATACCTACATTTTTGTTCTATTATCCAATTTCATGATCTCTCTTCTTCAAAAGGCGAGTTTAGTTCCTTACGTTTATTAAAACTAAACGTATATTTGGGCTGATTTTTACTGTCTTAGCCTTCAATCTCCTTGACTTTTTTTTTTATACCTTTGCCTTTTCTTGTGATGAAATGTTTCTATATTTTTTGTTTATATTGTTTGTTTGTGTTGCTTTTCCACTTTGATAGTAGGAAATTGTGTTTTCATTCTTTTAGTGGTGATGCTTGATAATATTTTTAAAAATATATATTTTATCTTTTATTATTTATTTCCTCCTCTTGACAATGACAACCACAACGGTGTTGTTTAACAGACCCTAAAGAATTACTCCTTCTTCTGCTTGGTTCTTGTTTACATTCTGGTTTCTTCTTTTAAAAAGTTATTTTATGGTAAAAAATGTTAACTTTACTATCTTCTTTTTCTTTGGGGGTGGGGGGGTCTACCATGCTTACAAGTTCAGTAAATTTACTATCTTTGAATTAATCACATTCTATGTTATGCTTGCTTATGTTTTATCCGTTGAATTTATTCCTCCCTGTAGAATGTCTTTCTTTTACTATAGTTCTTAGTTTTTATATATCTTAAAATGTCTTTATCTCACTTGAATTATAGTTTAGCTGGTTTTAGCTGGTTTTAAAAACCACACCGACACTTACTGTCCTTCCTCTCTTTGGTTAGCTGCCATTCTGCTCTGGATAACCTCTCTTTCCTGTGTTCTGGAATTTAGAATGTACTCTTTATCTCTGATATCTGCAAGTTTACTATGAAGTTTATAGGTATTGTTTTGTTTTTATTTCTCCTTCTAGACACACAGAATGCACGTTAAATCTCAGTGCAATGTTCATGCCATTTCTTTTTCCTACCCATTCCTTCCCTCTCTTCTCCTGGAAATCTCATTCAATATTGGTTGGGGCTCTTAATCCATAATCTTCCATGTCTCTTAATTGCTCTTTTACGTATACTTATAATCCCTCTCTTCTCTCTCTCTCTCTCCCCCTCTATCTCCCTCTTTCTATCTCTATGTCTCTATCTATCTTTCCCTGCATGTTGAGTACACTTTTTAAGCAAAGTCTTCTCAATCTCTGATATGCTTTTCCACAATATTAAGTCTACAGTTTATCCTCTATGTGGGGGTTTCTAATTTTTATTTCTCTGACTATATTACTTCATTTCAAACTTTTGGAATCCGTTCTTTATCACATCTATCTGTTGTATTAATAGTTTGATCTCTACCCTGTTTTGTTTAAGAATTATTCTTCACGGCAGCTGTGTTCCTTCACGCATCCTTTCCAGCACCCGCAATGCAGTTCTCTGCCCAGACTTCACCCACACTAACTTCTTGTCCTGATTATTTATTTTGTCTACTGACTTTCTCAGCATTAGGTTTCTCCACATGATTTAGAATTTTATTTTGCTGATTCATCTTGTTTAATAAATTTTGGGTTTTGTATCTTTTTCTCCTTTCCTCTCCCCTATAGCCTCACCCTTCTAGGGTCACCAGGGTTGCAGCTGTCTTATCTTAGATCCCAAGTCCAGACACAGAACTTACAACACTCGTATGAGGTCCTGGTGTTTTAGGGAAAGGGGAGATAT
Source organism: Loris lydekkerianus (assembly GCA_963574355.1). Classification (NCBI taxonomy): domain Eukaryota; kingdom Metazoa; phylum Chordata; class Mammalia; order Primates; family Lorisidae; genus Loris; species Loris lydekkerianus. Next base: position 7,982 of record CAUYPK010034015.1, read on the forward strand.
CCAAGATGGGGTGACAAAACTGGCAGGTGGGTGGTTCGGCTCCTACTCCTGAGACTTTGCCTTTGTTCTCCCACCTCCCTGGATTTCCAGGTGCCATAATCTGCAACCCTCAGAAAACAGGTTGTTGGGTTGTTTTTTTTTCCCAGCATCCTTTGAGAGCGTGGAGAGCCCTCTCCTCAGGTACTGGCTCCCGTCTCTTTCTCATCTGGACTATTATTTTCTCTTTTTATCCCATAGCAGTTTAACTCCCAGCTGCCACTGTCTGCCACCCCACCTAGACTCCATCCCACCTACAGCTTTGACCTTGCTTACCATTTTGTATTTCTGTTTTCAATTTTGGTCCACAGAGATGTTTGATAGTAATTCATCTTGGCTATTGTAATTTATTCTGTTAGTATTTAATCTCTCCTTTCTTGATGTTGGGAAATTACCTGCTGCCTCTCCTGACCAAAGCCCAGCCTTCCTTCCAGCTACAGCAAAATGCCATCTTTGATCCAGTTAGGATGCTAAATCACGTCTTTGATGTCTGCTCCCAGGCCTTTGCCCTGCTGTGCCCTGTACTGGAATACCTTTCCTTTGTCTTTGTGAATCTTTTGTGGCTCCCAGTGCTCCGGCCCACACTCATTCCATTCTCCTTGGAATTTCTCAAACACTGCGGATCCTCAACAAATAGAAATTGGATGTTTATAGTTTAGTTATTTCGTGAACTATTTAGAAAGTCCTTGGTTTATAGTAACTTGTGATTGGATTGAAACATAACTTTTACCAGTCAGAAAAATCAGACGATATCATCAATTATTAGAAGGATGATGTTGTAGTTCTTTATTTATTGTTTAGTCAGTTACCGTCAAAAAGTGACAAAAACCTCCTCTCTTTCCAATTTGGGTAAGTTCATAAGTCCTGCTATTATGCAAATATCCTTGTAATATGGTAAAAAAAAAAAGTCTATTTTAGTTGCAGGCCTAATTTGAATTACACATACAGTTTTTAGTTCTGCATTTATACATCTTTAAGTTTTGAATGAGACCCTTGTGACTCTCAATTATATTTTATTAAATTTTAGAAAGGAAAAGGAATACATTTTACAAGGAATATTTTCAAATTGGGGTTTATGAAGATCTAGAAACATCATTCATCAGTGTTAAGTGTCTACTCATAAAATGGTCCACTCAAAACCTATAACTTAGCTTTTGATTTTATTTAATAGATTCACTGTCTTTTTTTTTTCTTTTTGGTCCTTCATAGCAGAAAATGCCCTGTAGGAGCTTAAGGACAGAGACCCTGCTGTTTTCACCCACACAAAACCCAGGCTTAGACAGAGTTGGGCACACAGAGGAGCTCAATAACTTATCTTGCTCATTCCATTCATTTTTATTTTCTTCAATCATATCTACAGCAGATAACATATAACCATTGAGTGACAAATACGTTTTATTTGCAAATGGCTTTGTTCAACTGGGCACATAAAAGAGGGTATAGACCCTAAGAAGATGATGTTGTAGTTCTTTATTTATTGAAGAACATCTTCAGAGATGAAGATGATATTTTGAGCCTCTCTTATTTGGATCATTGCAGGGAGCTGTTTGTGTATCTTAAAGTCTTTTGGGGGTAGGTTAGTCTTCTACTTATTTTGTATCTCGCTGTGGGTGTAATATGGTAACACCTACCTATTTATACAGTCAACAAATTTGTGTTGCATTAATTCCACTTCCAGGGACTCTTCTGTGGTGAATTTGAGAGCATGAATAGCACCCTGATGAAGTCAAACTCAAATGTGACTGGGGAAACTGGTATCTGGGTAAGGTGATTCTCCTTTATCGGGTGTTGGACTCTGAGATGTGCTACTTTTTGCCAGTTGGATTAGCTGCGTGGCAAATCCCATTTTCAGTGCTAATATTAAATTCTGTATCTCTGTGTGCACCCCTTCCCCAGGTCCCCTAAGTCCAATAGCTTGACAGTTTGGGATAAAGCAAAAGAATGCCAGTGCTTGGTCTTTGTCTGATTTGTGATTAGTTTTTTCTTGGTTATTTTTGTACCTTCGCATTTCATCTGCCTCATGAGACTTTGATGCCGGGCACATATTTTACTTATCTGAATTTTAAAATGCTACCATCCTTTGTGGGAAAAGATAAGTTAGTGTGCTTTTTTGTTGTCGTTCCCCCTGTGGAGCTGTTCTTTGTTTTATCAGTAATGCATGTGCTAGAGAACAACTTTAATGGGATCTGTACTGAGTGTCTGAAGGACATATGCAGATTAGAATTTATTCTTTAAGTGAATTTTCCTAAATCTGGGAATATTTTACTGTCCTCACTGAACATTATCCTCTGCATGCTGTGGCAGGATGACCCGAATTTCCACAGAGATGTCCTAATTCCTGGAACCTGTGGATGTCACCTTACATGGTAAAAGGGGCTTTGCAGACATGATTGAGTTAAGGATCTTGAGAGGAGGAGATTGTTCTCAACTATCCAGGTGGCCCAAAATAATCACAAGAGTCCTCATAAGAGGCCGGCAGAGGGAGATTTGACTACATTGGAGGAAAAAGGTGATGTGATAACAGAAGCAAAGATTATAATCTGAAAATGGAAGAAGGGGCCACAAACTAAGGAATGTAGGTGACCACTAGAAGGAAATAATGGTAGGGAAACAGATTCTTCCCTTGGAGCCCCAAGAAAAATACAACATGGTGGACATCTTGATTCAGCCCAAGAAAAATACAACATGGTAGACATCTTGCTTCAGCCCAAGGAAACTGGGTTTCTGACTTCCAGAACTATAGGAGAATAAATTAGGTTGCTTTAAGCACGGAATCTATCTACGGCAATTTGTTGCAGTAGCAATAAGAAATTAGTATGCATGCCCCATAGCATCCGTATCCAACTCATTTATGAAATGGAACAGACCCTGGAAGTTTTTATATCTTTGAAACAGGCCTCAGTGGCCATGTGGTCTATCAATCCAAGTGATGCTGGAATCTGCATTACAATATCAATGGCAATGTTTACTGGATGGAGAGGGCATTATCTTCCTAGCACGTGGTCCATTTCACCTTAGATAGCTCCACGAGGGACATGAGTTCTTCCTGTGAGAACCTTGATGCCACAGAAAGAGTCGGACAGAACAGGTTTGAGTCCTGACTGTAGCCCAAGGCCCTCATCTACTTACATGCGCAGAATGAAAGCACATTCCCTGCAGGGTTGTTGAAAGGGTTAGAGCCCCATCCCTCCGGTGTAACACAACTGCACATATTAGTCAGTCACTGAATGAGAGACACAGTCATTTTAATTGTCAACAAAGTCAATTTCTCCTGTAGTTTCATTCAATTGGACAATCTATACATGACAGCCAGACAGAAAAAAGTCTTCAAATATTTAAAAACTGCACTGTCCCCTGTGAGACTCTATCTGTTCCAGCTAAACCTTCCCAGATTCTTCATCCCCAGCTCCTATGTCATGTCTTAAAGCCCTTTCATTATTTTCCAATCTCAAACTCCTCCCCAGCCCTAGTGGAGAAATCAGATGCATGGACAAGGATGGGATTTATGTGAAGGGATCTCAGCACACAGTGAATGGGGAGGCTAAGGGATCAGTACTCACGTGTGGTATGAGCTGTAAACTTCATACAGAGCTGCTATGCCCCAGGTGTGTGGCAGGGACCTATGAGTGTTTAACATGCTTGGTGATAAACCTCTGTCCACTGGCATTTAAAGAATGGTCTCTCTGTAGCCCTCTAACTAGAATATAGAGTGGGCTCAAGAAGAGCAATTGGATTTTAAAGAAAAATACATTTTTTAACAATCTCTGAACTATAATACTGTGACTTCCTGATTTCAGTTTCCCAGCATAGCAAGCACGTGGTCTCAGCATGTGTCTAAACTTTTACCCTAGTTCTGCATTTCCCATCGTGCCACTGCCCTGAATTCAACCCATCCACAGGTGTCTTCACTAGGCTCTGGCCCACCCCTGCAGCCCTCTCCTCCTGCCCCCTTCCACACATCCTCCAAACACCTGCCGTAGCAAACAACTGGTAGGTTTGCAAAGAGCCACTGGCACTCACACCTCAGCTGCGTGGATGATCAGGACCCCCTCCCTATGTCTGCAGAGGGCATCCCTATTTTACCCCCAAGCCCATCTCAGAATCCATCTCACTTGGGATCTCCCTTTTCACGCCTCCCACCCCCTCCCCACCCCTGGGATGAATCACATCTCTTTTGCACTGGACCAATTCCATACACTTGCTGCCATCATGAGACTTATGTGCAAACTATTATATTATATTTGATGGTCACTGATCTCTCTCGGGTGCCTTTTTGAATGTGCGGAGAGCAGGAAGTTTTCATTTCTATATTGCAGCCATTAGCATGGAGCCAGATTCTGGAAGGAGCTGAATGTTCAGATAAATGCTTCCCAGTTCTACCTAGCCTCTCCTGAACTGTGTATCAGTCGGTCGTTGTGGCACCAAGAGGGCTTGCCGCTTCTGTCCCACTGTCAGCACTCAGCATGGAACTTTACATCACCAGTCTGCTCTAAGTACAAGACTCTATCCACAACAGGCTTCACCAGTGAGCAGACACTCAGAAAGACCCAGAAATTCTACAACTTCCCAAACCAGATGTGATTTGCCTAGGAGAAACAATCCAGAAAAAAAATCCCTTTCAGCTCTCAATACCGTTTTGCACCACACAAGCTAGAATTCAGGTTCTGATTGATGTGGGGTGCTTGAATTACTTAACCCTGTTTCCCCTTTAATCAATGAATCATTTAGGAAGAAGGCAAAATAATATAAATGATTATTTATTTATTGCTTTGATTTTCTTCTCCCAGCATTCTCCAGGCCAGTCCATATATCAGTGCATGTCAGCTGTCTTCAATCATTTCTTCCCGACACAGCATGACTTCCTTCAATCATTTCTTCCCGACACAGCATGACTTCCGAATCAGATATTTATTGCAACACTTCACGTGTTGTTCGGTGGAGTGGTTTTTTTCCTGATAGTGTTTTAAAATACGTGTTTCTTCTTCGACAGGAATTGTTACTAACTTTCTGTGCATAGTTATTTCATTATTTTGGTTTCGAACAAACTAATAAGGAGCAAGGCCTTGCCTAATTCTCTAGAGAAAAGAAATCTGGATGAAAGAATATCGCTGTCAGTGTGCATGGAGAAAGGGGAGAAAAATTTCTCTTACAATTTCCAGCAAGAGTCCAATAATTCTCCCCAGTCCTCTAAACTAAGTAATTATTAGGGCTTGATTGTATTGTTGTTTAGCAGTTTGTATAAATGCTGATTTGGCTGTTATGGTTTATTAAAGAGAGATACAATTAACATCTGCCTCTTGAACTCATTAGATAAAAGAACATAAATAGCAAATCTAGGACATGTTGAACAGAACAGGGAAGTGACAGAGGAAGTGACAAGGACCAGGAACTGGAAGTTACCCTTTTCTCAGGGAGAAGACTTTTTTATTTTTAATTTATTTCAGGTTAATGTGTGAGTACAGGCAACCAGGTCAAAATATTTGGCTTTATTAGGTAGAGTTCGTCTTGTGGTTATGTCCCATACACAAAAGGTCCCGACCCCCACCCCCTAGCCCCCACCCTGTGCCCTTCCCGGGAGAGCACCCCAAACCCCTCCTCCTCCCTCTTTACCCCTCCCCCCAGCCTGAATTGAACTGAGTTTTTCTCTTATGTGGGTTTGGATTAGATCATCTACCGACTTCATATTGGTATTGAGTATATTGGATGTTTGCTCTTCCATTCTTGTGATACTTTACAAAGAAGAATGTGTTTATATTTTTCCCATTACAAATAAAACACAGGCAACAGTGTGGCCCAACTGCTTTGATCCCTACCCTCCGAGACACTTAGGTTCTTGGTTAACAGTTTCCTTTAGAGATACACAAATAGCAGACTTTGGGCCTAAAAACCAAGTCGTTCTGCTTCGGCACAAGACTGGGAGCCCCAGCGCTCTTCAGCACCTGCACAGCTCACAAGAGACTAGGAAGCAAACGGTGACTTGGAGGAGAAACTTGTGAGCAGGACCCGTTCCATTTGCTTCTCTGATAAAATGATTTATCATGTCTAGGAAGCCAAATAAAATGTATTGGAGGCTTAGCAAGACTTTTCTTTATTTTCATGGAAAAATCTCTTTAGTAGTAAAAACACAAGATTTAGGGAGGGAAGTGAGTGCATAAGAGGCTGGGAGTGAAAAAAATGCTAGAACGTAACAGTCAAATTAGAAAGGGGGCAAAAGACCAAAACAGACACTTCACTGAAGAGGATATAAGTGGAAAATAACTACACGAAAAGATATCCCACATGTTTAGTCATTAGGGAAATGGAAATTAAGACTATACTAGAGATAGCTCTTAGCCATACAGGGGGGAAAACTACATTAGGTATCACTGTACACTTATTAGAAAGATGGAATAAAGTACCAAAATGCTGACAAAATACTAAGAAATTGGATTCTTTCTACATTACTGATGGGAATGTAAAAAGATGCAGAGATCATGGAAAAGAGTACAGTGGTTTCTTATAAAACTAATTACTAACTCGTCATAAGATCCAGCAATGGCACTCCTGGTTATTTCCAGAAAAACTAGAACTTCCATTCAGAACTTCTGCACAGAAATGCTTGTTGCAGTTTTTAATTCCTCCCAGATCTGCTATTCTTCAATGGGTGACTGGTTAAACAAATGGTGGTACATCTGTACTGTGGATCAGTGGCCCCCAACTTTTTTGGCACCAAGGACCGTTTCATGGAAGATGATTTTTCCATGAATAGGTGTGGGTTGGGAGGGTGGCTTCAGGATGATTTAAGAGCATTACATTTATTGTACACTTTATTTTTATTATTACATTGTAATATATAATGAGATAATTATACACCTCAATGTAATGCAGAATCAGTGGGAGCCCTGAGCTTGTTTTCCTGCAACTAGATGGTTCCGTCCTGTATTTGCATCACCACTTCAGGTCCACCTCAGATCATCAGGCATTGGATGCTCATAAAAAGCCCACAGCCAAGATCCCCAGCATGCACAGTTTACGGTAGGGTCGGGTTCCTATGAGAATCTAATGCTGTTGCCGATCTGACAGGAGGCAGAGCTCAGGCGGTGATGTGAGTGATGGGGAGCGGCTGTAAACACAGATGAGGCTTCTGCTCACACACCTGCTGCTCACCTCCTGCTGTGCAGCCCCAGTTCCTAACAAGCCACAAACTAGCACCAGTCTGCCTCTTGGGAGTCAGGGACTGCAGCAGTTGGGCACCACTCTGCCATAAAAAAGAACTTTGAACTATCAGCACACAAAACTTTGAATGGGTTGCAAGGAAATTATTCAAAAATTTAAAAAAGACAATGTCAAAAGGTTATATGCTACATAATTCCATTTGTAACACATTCTGAAATGATCATATTATAGAAATGAGGAACATATTAGTAGTTGCCAGGGGTTGGGGAGGGGGGAAAGTAAAGAAAGTGGGTGTGGCTATGAAAGGTGGCCTGTGGGGTCCTTGGGTGGAGCTGTTTCTATCTTGACTGTGGTGGTCACACAAATCTGCACACAGGATAATACTGCCTAGAACTAAATACACACACACACACACATAAATAGGTGCATGTGAAATTGGTGAAATCTGAATAAGGGTGGCAGAGTATATCAGCATCAGTTTCTTGGTTGTGTTATTGTATTATAGTTTCATAGATGTTAGCCTGAATGGGGACTGAATGGGATCTCTCTGTATTATTTCCTATAAAAGCTTGTGAATCTACACTTGTTTCAAAATAAAAGTAGAAAAAAAAAAGTTCAACATGACAACAAAGCTTGTAGGCTACTGATTGATTGGGACTGAACCAAAGGTGCTGTTATGACAGAATTTGCTTTCTCTCTGTTTTTAAGTTGGGACATTGGTCTTCTCCTGCACTCAGAATGGAACATAACCATCAGCTGTCCTGGTGCTCAGGGTTTAGAGTCAGACAGGAGCTGCAGCATCATCTCTTCTGGGCTCAGCTTACAGATGGCAGGTGGTGGAACTTCTCAGTCTTCATGGTCATGGGAGTCAATCCCTTATGATACATCTCTCTTTATATAGGTAGAGATATACAGTAGAACCTCTGTAAATTGATCACTCAAAAGACTGTAACAAATTAGTCAACATACAGAG
>CAUYPK010034017.1:0-25788 GCA_963574355.1 Loris lydekkerianus
GGTAACAATGCCTTACTCGTCCTTAAATGCTTTCCAGCTGTGACTATTCCTGTTAAACCGACTATGGATATTCCTGATAAGCTTAAACCGGCTATGAATATTCCTGATAAGCTTAAACTCAGGTTTTTGGCTCCTGGCAAATTCTGAAGATTTAATATAAAGTATGGTGACTATAGTTAATAATACTGCATAGTATATTAAAATTTTCTAAAGGAGTAACCTTAAGTATTCTCATAGCACATTTAAAAAATGGCAACTAGGCGAAGTGATATTAATTATATTGATGGTGGTAATCATTTCACAGTGTATAATATCAAATCATCATGTCATACATATTAAACATATATAATTATTTGTAAATTTTATTTCAATAAATCTGGAAAAAAATAATTTGAGTATACTTTAAATAAGAATCCTACCAGCAGGCGCACCTGTAGCACAGTGGTTACGGCGCCAGCCACATACAACTGAAGGTGGTGGGCTCGAACCTAGCCCAGGCCAGCTAAAACAACTGCAACAAAAAAATAGCTGGGCATTGTGGCAGGCACCTGTAGTCCCAGCTACTTGGGAGGCTGAGGCAAGAGAATCACTTAAGCCTAAGAGGTGGAGGTTTCTGTGAGCTGTGACGTCACAGCACTCTACTGAGGGTGACATAGTGAGACTCTGTCTCAAAAAAAAAAAAATCCTAACAGCAATGGTCCTTCAAATTCCATTTGTTCTGTTAAGCTGAGAATAAAATGGTGCTTAGATTGAAAAAAAAATGAATATTTAGGGTCTTCCTAAGAGACACCACTGCCTTTGCCTTTGCCAAATGGCAGAGATCAGGTAGACATCTGTGCCTTTGATCTCCTATTCTGTTTCCACAGAAGACCCAATTGCCCATAGCCATGGTGTTTACGATGCACAGAAAGAGTTAATAGAACCTCCCCACTCCTCCCTTCCCTTGGGGTAGGAGGAGATTTGGAACTCCAGAGAGAAAGTGGTCTCTGCCTCCAAATCTTCAAGGATTCCTGTCTTAGCCTTGCCATTTACAGTCTTTTCTGTTTCCGTATTTGTCAAGCCCTAAGAAATAAGTTTGAATAAAATTGAATTGAAGGGTGTTACTCAATGTCATTTTCCTCATTTTACATGAAGGATTTAGGATGTCTGAATGGGTATAGCAGTGGGCCTTTGCTGGGTACCCAGCCTCATACTGGGGTCTGTGTTCATTTCTACCCCACCCAGAAGGGTCAGGAATGGTATTTAAATGGCAGGTGACTGTGTTGGAGGAGCAAAGTTCACAGTGCTTGGTTGAAAGACTATGCAAACCCAAGTCAAGAGTCATTACCTCTGTTGTTTCTTTTCCTCTGCTGTAAACTCATAAAAGGCATAAATGCCATCTAAGTCATGAGCCCACTCTTCTGTTCCAGCCAGTTCATTTCCCTGAATGAGCCCTAATCACTTGCTCCAAAGGGTGCAGTCAAGTCTTTAGATCTGACTAATGAACCTTTCCAGATAATGCACACCATCTACTGTAAGCCATGCTGGTCTCACACTGTTAAATTACATGTTATTTAACCTCCCAAAGAAGCAGGGAGCTTGAATAGGTGGGATTCAGCTTTGAAGCAGTCACTTAAAAGTTTACCCTATAATCTTGATGTTCAGTTAACATGCAGAAAAGAAAACAATCATGCAAGTCATTCAAGGCTGCCCAGCAGGTGGGAAACTTGTAGGTGTGAACACAAAGTATATGATTTTCACACCTTCAACTAAAATAATTTACATTTTGCAATATTGTGACCACTATGTATAAATAAGACAGCTTATCTAATGATTTCCAAGCTACCAAGAACATAGGCAAAACTCTTCCTTTATTTTAAAACCAGGCCTCACAATATATGCAGTACAAGATTCGTCCTTTTCTAAGTGCAAACCCATTGGTCAGATGCTGCAGGGAAAACACAGCTGGGTTTCATCATTTTCCTTTAGCACCCCATATTCTTGTGAAAGATGGACATTATTATACAAGACATAGTGGAGTGAGTGCCTACTAGAGAAACCAGATAGTTTGATTGAAAGTCAGAGGAAGAAGACCTTAATTTCAATTAGCAGATTCTGGCAGGCAACAGAAAGGATACAGACCTGAAGGATGGGGGGTAGAATGAGGATACTGCCTTCCCAGACAGCAGTAACAGCCTGGAGGCACGAAACCCTTGCAAATGCAAAAGCTATATCCTTACATCAATGTCTTAGTCCCATTTACATTTCCTGCTGCACTGTGCTCAGACCACAGTGGTCTTGAGCAGAGGGAAGTGTAATGCTGCTTCTCCAGCCATAGCCTAAAGGTACGTGAAGAGTCCCCACCACCCTCAACAACGGTCATGGCCGCAAGAAACTAGTCACTGTCTTTTTAATCCCACAAACTGACTCTAGTAAGAGACCCTATTGGATCTTCGTTTCCAATTCATTGTACACATTGGGAATTTAATAGAATAGGCCACTAGCCTGGCCTAATATACTCTTCTAAAGCATTCGATTGTTTACAAGATAAACCCCAAACTCTTCAACCAGAACTTCAAATCTCTCCAAGATCAGGTCTCAATTGCTCCTTTTGTGTTCATTTCCTGCTACTCTACTTGCAAATGACATGGCATTTTAGCACTAGGAGGCTATAAGGATCCAGGAATTATAAAAGAAGATTTTGTAAGGATTAGTCTAAGACAAGGACAAAGCTGATACTGCTTCTAGCAATAAAACTCCAGATGGCACATGAATGAGTGAGAGAGAGAGAGAATATGCAAGGAAAGACTTGCCAAGACACAGTTTCTAATGAGAAAAAAAAAAATTGTTTTATCTCAGTGAAAACTGCATTGCAAATTTGAACTTTATAAATAGTAATCAAAATAAAATTTTAATAATATTTTAACATACACCATATTTGATCCTCAATGACCATTTAAAACAAAAATTTGTTCAGAAAACATTGTTGAGTTTTTGTTCTGTTCCAGACATCGCTCTCAGTTCTTAGGGATAGTGATGAGCATGACAGATGTGGTCCTAAAGAGTTAGTGAAAACTACCATGGTAATACCAACATAGAGTGGTTTGGCCAGCAGCTCTGTCTATGATTTGCTCCCAAACACTCACACTCCAGTTCAGTAGAGCAGCAAACTGTAACTGGGTAAAGCAATAAGGGACAGGGTCTTCTGCATTTCGCTGGCAAATCGTCCATCTCCCAAATTTTGCTTGTCATTCTGAAGCCAGTGATGTCTATAAACATTGCTAAAATTTCAAGAAGGAGTGATTTGATCTATCTCCTTACTAATGTTCCTGTTCTTTCCCTTATAATAAATTATTGTCCATTTTATAAGATATTTTCAATTGTATCTTTAATAAGAGTAACATGTCCAGCCTCCACAAGAATTATAGCTTTTCAGAAATTGAGTATTTTGGTTGAAGTCTGTTGTGTTGACAATAACAGAAATCAACTTGAGCTACCTTAACCGAAAGGGGAAATTTATTAGAAGGTTCAAGCAGTAATTGACAAAACCCAGAACCCTGAAAGCAGCCAAGCTTTAGAACAGCCCAGAGCCAAGACCCAGAAGTCCCCGAGGAGCACAGACAGCACTCCCTCTCCAACAGCCCAGAGCCAAGACCCAGAAGTCCCCCAGGAGCACAGACAGCACTCCCTCTCCACCATTCCTGTCCCCGGGCCCCTGCTGCCTCCCCTCTCCAGATTTCCTCCCCACGTTCCTGTCAAGGTCCCTGCTGCCTTCCTTCTCTCCTCTCCAGGCCATCATTCTCTGGAGGCTTCCCTACTGCTTGAGTTTTTGCCACCTCAGCTCCAGCTATAAAGGAGTTAACAGAGACCACTGAATCCTGGCACCAAATTCCTACCAGTAAAAATCCAACTGACTTACTATGGCTTTACCCTGCAATGACTAGCAGCAACAGAAGGTCCTTCTCCATGACACAGGCAAGGCCACCAAGGTCCTGTCATGGTGAGGCATTGTGAGTTGGGACAATGATCCAAAAGGTGTCAGCTACAGCAGAAAAATGTTAGAGAGAATCCACAGCCCCCTCACACTGAGAAATATATCTTATGAGATGCAGTAAGTGCCTCCAGTGGAAAGCAATTGAAAGAAAGGGGAAAATAATGTTTAACAGTTAACCCAGCATTCCTCTCCATCTAAATTTTAAATAAAACTAGAACAGCAATTCTCAAACTTTGTGGTCTCAAGGCCCATTCACTCTCTTAAAAGTAAATGATCCCAGTAAGTTTTTGTTTATGTGGGTTATATCTATTGATATTTAGCATATTAAACATTAATACTGAAAAAATTTAAATATTTATTAATTTAAAAATACAAATAAACCTATCACGTAACATATATTTTTCCAAATGTTTTCATAAATCTATCTTCATGTGCAGCTTAATAGACTACAGAGATATTCCCACATCTTCTTCTTTTAATCTGCTGGGATATCACACATCAGGGGCCCTCTGGAAATCTCCACTAGACATTCTTGAGAGATCAGAAAAATAAATAGATAAATAATGTGTGTTTTATTATGGAAGTGGGTTTGACTACACAAGAAAAAATGGTTCTTCTTACCAAAAGAACCTTCTTCCAAAGATCTCCAGACAACACTGTGGAGAACTGCCCCACCAGGGACTGCCTGGCACTGCATGTGAGCAGAAATTTAAGTTGAAACGAATAACCTGATATTATTGGAGCAGCTTCTTTCTGTTTCTATATAAGATGACTCAACCACTTTATCTTGCTACACAAATCATACTATTTTGATTAATTTCAATCATCTATGAATCAATTGAATTTAGTAAGTTGTAATGATAAATAAAGAGGATATGGAAGTTACTGAAAAGAACTTCACAAAAGGGTAGCTCTGGGATTAAAGCCTGGCTCTTCTAAAGATCACCTGGCAACTCCTTTAAACATTAGTGTCTCCATTTTTATTTTTATTTTTTTATTTTGAGACAGAGTCTCACTTTATAACCCTGGTAGAGGGCTCTGGCATCATAGCTCACAGCAACCTCAAACTCTAGGGCTTAAGCGATTCTCTTGTCTCAGCCTCCCAAGTAGCTGGGACTACAGGTGCCCACCACAATGCCTGGCTATTTTTAGAGATGGGGTCTTGCTGGGAGCCGAAAAACTAAGAATAAGCTTATCAAGAATATTCATAGCTGGTTTAACAGGAATAGTCACAGCTGGAAAGCATTTAAGGGCGAGTAGGGCATTGTTACCCTTGGCTCCAGGAACTTGGTTCCAGACACTAAAAACATCACACCTGTTATCAGAAAAACCCCACCCTAAACTCACCCACAGGCCTATTCCCCTCTGCCTGTATTTATATGGCTGTTGAAAAATAAAGTTTGGGGAGTTTGATCAGAATCCTGTCTTGCTCCCCGTTCTTCGTGTCTCTTGTTCCCTTCCTTCACTCTGTCAGCTCCATGTCCTAGGTCCCTGCTGAACTAGTCCCGTGGGCCGGGGCACTTAAGGAACCACGAAGACCTGTAAAGCTAGCATACTCAGTGAGTTCAAAAGTCAGAGTAACTTTATTTAGGAAAGAGTTCACAAGGTTGTGCAGGTTGTGAATCAACAGCACTGCAGGTCTGTTGAATTTGAAAGCATCCCAAATTTGTGTTATGGAAAGAAAAAAGAACCAAAATGGTTCAGGGCAAGTACTGATTGGCATCTCCTGGGAAGTCAGCTTCCTAATTGCTTACCCAGATCCTCAATAAGATCCAGGATTTGCTTTGTCTGCTACATGACTATATGCACCGTTTATCTAGCTGAAAAAATATTTTTCTAAGGCATAAAGTCTTTAAGTGTTCCCTGTTGAAGTAACTCAAATCTCTAATACGGTTTTTATTATTGAACAAGCATGAGGTCTCAAATGGTTTGTACAATGCCTGCAGAGTATTCAGGAGATAGTAACAAATAGCCCCGCTGAGGAAGGCCTTCCAGCTGGAAGGACTAGTTCTTTACCTGAGGGAGTTTACAAAAAGAGTGAAACGACAGCACCTACAGGCAAGAGCCAAGATTCTCTCTGTCCAGGTTACTGGGAAGTACCATCAGGTGATCTCTATGATCTGCTTACTATAATTCTGGAAACAAGGGACTGTAATTTATAGAACAGACACCTGGCTGTTCTGCAAGGTTGGACATCTGCCTTCAAGGTATTAGAAAATAAAAAAAATTATAACCTGGGTGTGCTGCTCCGCTGAGAGGCACAGCCATTCAAACCCCAGGCGCTTGTGCTGTGGCTTTCACCCTTCTTAAACCCACACCCTCCCCACAGAAGTGGTCCAGAAAGGACAGAGCCAAGTCACAGAACAGATCCTGTTTCCAGTTCAATGCCGCAAACGTAGATTAAGTCATATCTTGGAATTCTTCCACGGGAGAAAATTTACAAGAAGCAAAGCAACTTTTCAAAGCGTAGCAAAATAAACATTTGCTCCATGACTTACTGAGTTTGGCACACGGAAAATATGCACTTCCAGTAAAATTAGTGCGTTAACTGAGGCGCCAACTTCACCTTCCTGGTTGTCAAGGCCACCATCCTGTTCTGGGGGGCTGACCTCGTTCCTGCTCCTAACTCTACCGCTAAGTCTATCATTTGAGGCAAAGCACGTAACCTTTAGCTATTTTGGCTCCTCTAAGGGGGACAACGTTGTTGGCTTTCACCACAGTTCTTAGGAAAAATGTTAGACAGTTCTGTTCTTTTAATATAAACATTGTTTTGGTCGTACACACTGGAAAATTATGAAGCATCTAAATAATCTGAACATGTCCATTTGGGATGAGGTGCTAACAGTTGCTAGTCATTTTAAGAGCTTTCCCTAAATTGAGGGGAGTTGTGGGAGAGGAGTGGAGGCATTGGAAATTTCAAATAAGAGATTTAATTCAGCAAGAATTTACTGAGGAGCTCTGGCCAGCCCTGTCATTAAGCTTTACGGGCAGTACAAAAGAACCGGAGAGTGGGCCTTCAGGGAACTGGTGAGGGGGCAGCCCCAGGCTGTGGGGTGAGGTGCCAAGTGAGTAAAAATGTGGAGCACTGTGATGTGGGGGCTGGCCGCGGATGGGATTACTGTAAACCAGCCAGAGCTGCGAGGCTTCAAGGAAGTAGTGTTGTGTAAAGCTGGATCCTCCAGACAGGTAAGGTCTGGAAAGATTTTTTTTTTTTTTTTTAATTAAATCATAGCTGTGTACAATAATGCAATCATGAGGTACAATGTGCTGGTTCCATATACAATCTGAAGTATTTTCACGGAACTGGTTAACATAGCCTCATGGCATTTTCTCAATTATTGTGTTCAAACCCTTATTCTCTACACTTAGTAAACTTCACCTGCATCCTTCAGGTCTGGAAAGATTTTTAAAAGAGAAACAGAACTGCAGATGGAGATAACAGCATGAAAGAAGGGAAATGACACTGAAGTAAGATCCCTCGGTGTCATACGGGATCGTCACCCTGTGTCATTCCAGACAAAGCTCCAGCATAAAATGCACTTTCTCAAAATGAATTTGGAGAATTATTTAAGGACACTCAACTCTTCTCTTCATTCCTTTTTTTTTTTTTTTTTTTTTTTTAATAAATCCTTTATTGAGTGTTTGTGGTAAGCTCTGGGCTAAGCACATTATGTGTTGTTTCATATCTTGGGATTTAATGATGGCACTGTACCTGGATTCAAACTCAGGTCTATCTGTTTCCAAATCTTTAACTCCATGATATAATTTATCAAGACAAGTGTTGCCTGGGTTCTCCTGGGTCTTCGAGACTCTCAGGGAGTTCTCAGGACATACTTTTGCTGGGTCTTCTCACTGTGCTCCTGGTATTTTCAGGGAGGTTATTAATAGCTATCTTTTTGGGCAAATGGTATTATTATATTGTGTGTTTGTTTTTGAGACAGAGTGTCCGTCTATTACCCAGGCTAGAGTGCTATGGTATCATAGCTTACAGCAACCACAAATTCCTGGGCTCAAGTGATCCTCCTGCCTCAGCCTCCCGAGCATCTGGGACTACAGGTGCATGTCACAACACCTGGGTGGTTTTTCTATTTTTAGTAGAGATGGGGGTCTCCCTCTTGCTCAGGCTGGTCTTGAACTTCTAGAGCCTAAGCAATCCTCTCTCCTCAGCCTCCCAGAGTGTTAGGATGACAGGCGTGAGCTACCACACCCAGCCTGGCAGTGGTATTATAATGCATGATTCACCCAAAGTGTCTGTGCATGTCAGCAGCCCACGGTTTAAAAGACTCACTCAAGTCTGGGGGACATCAGGCCTGAGCCTGTCTGCTCCCATACACTCAAGAGAGATGAGTCCTGAGTGTTCAGAATACCCTCAAAAGGAATCAGGAAGAAATGTAGTTTCAACTTCCCCTCTGTGGACTCTGCTTGTTCCATTCTAGATAGTCTCGTGGTCCTGGGAGGTCCACACTGCCCACTGGCACAGCAACCGAAATCCCAAGCCTCGCGGGCACTGATTCCAGCTCTCCCTTGTCTCCCTGTGCCTCTCACAAACAGGGACAGTGTCATTCTAGAGATTGTTAAACCTCACTTTGGAAGTGACAGTTCATTCTAATCTTAATTACAACTGTGGCTCAGTGAGGAGGGCGCTGACCCCATATACCGAGGGTGGCAGGTTCAAACCTGGTCCCAGCCAAACTGCAACCAAAAAAAATAGCTCGGCGTTGTGGCGGGCTCCTGTAGTCCCAGCTACCCGGGAGGCTGAGGCAAGAGAATCGCTTAAGCCCAGGAGCTGGAGGTTGCTGTGAGCTGTGACGCCACGACACTCTACCAAGGGTGATAAAGTGAGATTCTGTCTCTACAAAAACAAACAAACAAACAAAAATGTCTTTAGAAGCGAATTGCAAAAACTTGTGCAAATGCAAAGATAAGAGCATTACAGAACATTTTACCGCCACGTGTTTTCACATAATTTCTCTAAAGTAAACAAATCTAAATTTTTTCTTCCTGGCCCTGTAACTCAAATGCCAAAGTTTGCTATGAGCAAATTTTTAGAGGAACATTTCCACGTTCTACCATGAAGTTTGTTTTCGTCCCATCTGTCATCTTTTCAACCCTCCATTAGATGAACTTCAGGTATCTTCAATAGAGGGTTAAAACTTTTTTCCAGTCATGATAAAGTCATCACGCGGACTGTTCAGTCTCTACGTCACGTATTTTTGTCCTGTTTTTTGCTCATATTACTTCTCCTTTGGTAAATGATACTAGGCAAGGAAATTGCCAGAATAGCCAAAATTTAAAATGAAACCTTACCTAATGACCTTAATATTAACCCCACTTGCCCCTGAGAGAAGGGCAACATAAACATTTAAAAAAATTAATTTTGTGGTGATTTTGAGAGGGGTAAACTCAGAATAGACTAGACACTAAATGCAATAGAAAATATGAAGGAAAAGGCAAAATATAAACAGATTCTAAAAGAGATTATCTTTGGTATACTAATAATGTCCTGTGAACAAAAATCTCTGTTGTTTTATAAATCACCCAGTCTAAGAATGTTTTTGTCGCAGTGGCCTGAGAGGATTAAGACAGAAATAACAGTATATTAGTCTGCTTTGTGTTGCCATAAAGGGACGCCCCAGGCTGGGAACTTCATAAAGAACAGAGGTGTACTTGGCTGCCAGCTCTGCAGGCTGTACAAGAGCATGGCCGGTGCGTGCTTCTGCCAGGGCTGCAGGCGGCCTCCTATCACGGAGAAAGGCAAAGAGGAGCAGGCGAGTCACACAGCAAGTGAGGGCATGGAGAGAGCAGGACGGCCACGCTGGTTCAGATGAACAGCTCTCACGTGACCCAACAGAGCAAGAGCTCACTCAGTATTCCCACGGCATCTGCCCATGACCCAAAGGTCTCCCGCTCGGCCCCACCTCCAACACCGGACACTGAACGTCAACATGAGGTTTGAGGACAAACATCTAAACTACATCCAATAGTAATAATTAACATTTATCGCAGGTTCATCACGTACAGCCAGCCTTTAAAAGTTCCACGTGTCGTCTCCTTCAGTTCCCGCAGCATCCCTGTGAGGCAGCGTCTCCTTATCACTCTCCCTTTACAGATGAGGAAACCGAGGCACAGGGAGGTGACGGAGCCCATCCATGAGTACCCAGCGAGCAGGGTCTGAGCCCGAGTGTGGGGGAGCGCGCTGGCTGTTCCCACGGCCCAAAGGTGGACGGCCAAGAAGAATGGGTTTGGGCTTGTTCACTTTCTCTCCAGGAGGAAGAGAAACAGGCAGACAGTGTGAGAGCCCCTCTTTAAAATGCCAATATCTTGGCAAGAAGCACACCTAATCTACCCCGTGAAACCTTCAGCAGGATTAATTGAGAGTGAGCCGAGCTCAGCAAAAGAACACAAGCTCGGAAGGGGGATGGAAAGGGGGCAAAAGGAGGGAAAAGCCCTGGGGGGCTGGGTGCGAAGCCGCAGAAGTTAAACGTTTGCATTTTTCTTTTGTTTTGAGACAAAGTCTCACTCTGTCACCCTGGGTAGAGTGCCATGATGTCAGAACTCACAGCAACCTCAAGCTCTTGGGCTGAAGCCCAATCCTCTCGCCTCGGCCTCCCGAGTAGCGTAGCTGGGACCAGAACTTCCGGCTAGTTTTTCTATGTGTAGTAGGAATGGGGTCTCACTCCGGCTCAGGCTGGTCTCCAACTCCTAAACTCAGGCAATCCACCTGTCTCGGCCTCCCAGTGCTGGGATTACCGGTGTGAGCCACCACGGCCTAACTTCAGCATGAGTTATGAGGGTGTGTTTTGTCCGTGACAATAATCATTGCTTCCTGTCCTACATTTCTCAGCCGGGGTAGTAGAATTAGAAGATGCAATTCAACAAAAGTTCATGTTTTCACAGTGTTAAATAATAACAGTATTTTATCATCTTCATTTTAAGGAAGAGGCATAAGAAAGAAGAGATCTAACGTGGTATCACGAGAGCAAACAGTGAAAATATGTGAAGTGATTATTAGGAAATAACGCTGAGCCAGCAGGACGCTCTCTTTTTCTCCGTGTGTGTGTCAATGTGCCACACACTCATCGTCAGGTACAAAAAGTGTGTGACTTTTCTGCTGAAAGAGTAAGTCCCTGGTTATCACGGGTAAAAGAATTTTGTTTAAACAGTCCACCCATCTAATGTGGTAATTCACACTCCACATATACGTACGCATATAGAGTAATTATAAGTAACTTTTGCTGCCAAACCAGTTTTCTCCTTGTTGTTTTTTACTGAAAGGTCCAGAAAGAAGAGGAAAGTAACAGTCACTAATTTTATGCAATCTAGCCTCTCTTGTCTCACAGCCACCAAAACATTCTTACACTTAATTTTACTGGTAAATAAAACACTTCTGAAGTTCAATAACAAGTTAATGGTCCAAGTGGAGGGGATTTTTTTTTTCTTTTTAAACCATTCTGACCTTTATAGAAGCAAAAGAACAACATTTGACATTTTGCAGAAAATAAAGAAACATAATTTAGCAATTTTTAACCAGTTGCCACACGCTACGGCTCTAGAGTTGCTCAACTCTTTCCAGACACAAACGTCTCCCAAGCATGCTTCATATTCCTTTTAAAATCACAAGCAAATAAACAAAAAATTTAATTAGTTGAGCCTGTATCTCATATTTGGCTGATGTCATCCTCTCCTCTGTGGGGGGGAAAAAAAAAAGTTAGAAAGGAAAAAGAAAAAAACCCAGGAGACACAGATGACATGCAGACCTCGCCTTCGTCCCAGAATGCTGTGCCTGCTCCTGAACTCCAGTTTGGATCAAGCCCAAACTGCAGGTCCTGACTGGGTTACCCGGACTTCTGGCTTGACTCTCATACTGTAAGGAGCTGGGGGCTGGCGCTTCTTTTGATTTGCACCATGCTTTTATCTGCACCCTTGGCCTACTGTTCCTCTTGGAACAATATTAAGTCCGTTGCTTTCATCCCAGGCACTGGACCACTGGCACTGCTTCTGCTTCTGGTGAAAGTTTCCAATAGCCTAGCGTAGGGATGGGTGTGGTCATTGGACAAGTTAGGAAGGGGCGCAGAGCATCTTCGGTGGTCTGGTTATTCAGTCCCTCTGCTTTTGATTTCTGTGGCTTTATCTTACATATAGTTGAGGATTAGGCATACATGGTGTCCCCTGTGCTCTCTGTCCTATGCTTTCTTTATCTCCTGTCTCCCCCAGCACCTCATTCCTTTTTGCAAGGACAGACCACATACTACCAAGCACAATTGAGGAGGGTCTGACTGGACTCAGGCCCGACATGTGCCTTTGCTCCACGTCCATCAAGGATACGTGGATGTGCCTCTTCCCCGGGGCTGTGGCTCTGAGTGAGGTAGAGCCCAGTGCTTTTGTACTAATCCAGAACAGGCCCAGAATGTCCAGCCTCTCCCTCCCACCCTCTCGGATCCACGAACTTGAGGTCACTTGAGCGTATGGATCATCCCGAGGCCACCCTGGGAGCTGCAGTTTGTTCCAGACTATGTTCAGAAAAGGGGTCCAAAAGCTCTAAAAACAACTCTCATTTTTTTTTTTTTTTAAGTTCAGTGTAGAAAATTTGTAAAAGACAGGCAAAAAGTGGAAAAGCCTCTTCTCCCTGTTCCACACAGACTGAGAGGGAATGCCCACTAGGTGAGCCAGAGGCTACAGACGGGCAGCCTGAACGCGGCCTGCCAACAGGTTTTGATTGGCCCATAGAGTGTTTAAAGGTTGTCTCTCAATACTTGCCAACATTAACAAATTAGGAGCTTTCACATAAAAACCTTGTTTCTGGCTTCTCTAGAAAAATCAGAAGATCTGGCAGACACTGGATCTGCTTGCTGTCCAGCAAATGTTAACATGGAGCCGAGTAGCTGCTGCCCCCTTTGGACAAGGCACACTTGCCCAGGACCAGAGGCCCCAGGCCGTCTGCTTCTAGCTCCTGCAGACAGGGAGTTTGCAGCCTGAACTGTAATCACCCTAAGTGCCTAAGAAAGCACCAGGTGTAAGCGTTCCTGTCAACAGCTGGCTGGCAGGATTTGTTTCTGCCATCCTGTCCCCTTTTTCCTTGCCTCTGAGCTGCCTTGGGGCTGGAAAGGCCCTTACTGGTAAGAACCATCCTCCTCTGCCAGAAAGGCCAGGCAAAGCCAAAGTGTCACAGCTCCCTGTTGTCCTTGTGTCTGTGAATCCAATTGCTGTTTTGGCTGAAAAAGACTTTTGTGAGTGAGCAAGATACATAACTCACGTAACTGAGCCAAGTATGTGCCACTACAAAGATACAAACTCATTCCAACCAAAAGAGTTCCGAGGGCCCAAGGAGGAGTGGGGGTACGTGTTTTTATTTTTTTGGCCGGGGCCAGGTTTGAACCCACCACCTCTGGTATATGGGGCTGGTACCCTATTCCTTTGAGCCGCAGGCACCACCCCGTGGTTTTATTTTTAATGCCAGCCCAAAAGTAGGCTGCAAAGTTGATAAACATAAAGGATGGTGCCTGAAGTCAGGAAAACAAGAGTTCTAAGACATTTTTGCTTCCACCTGAAACCATGGAGATATCCGTATAACTCCAGCCTCAGGCCGGTTTCCAGATCTCTCCCTGTAAAACCGCAGAGGCCAGCTTTTGGTGACACACAGCATGAAAGCCAACCACAGGCCCAGGCGATAAGTTGGTAACACAGAGGCAAAAGACAATTAGGGAGGATTTTCAGAGTGCTTCGGGGCCTGCAGCTGTAAGACTCCCGTGGACAGCACAGCGGTGTTGTGCCTGCATTTCTCTCCTTCACACAGCTCTAAAAATATAAGCAATCACCTCTTGGCTGACTTGAGGAATCCAGCTGCCGATCTGTGGTTCTGCACAGCACCTGACATTATTAACTGACACCAGGAGTGTGCTCTGGCATTCTGAAATGGCACCAATCTGGATGTTCTATCTTTTTGCCCTTTACTAAATTGGAAAATTGACCACGTCTTCTATCAAAACCAAAAGAAATTTCCTGCTGAACACTATGAGATGAATTTTTTCGATTTTGTTTGACTTTTTCATGCAGAGGTGGGTCCTTGTGTGTTGAAGGTTTGCTCTCTCAGAGAACAAGTCCTACACAGTTATCTTTAGGATTACTAAGAGTCGTAACAGTGTGATGATGATCAAGACAGATAAAAAAATGAAAACAATGGAAGGTAACAGAAAACAGATGGCAAAAGGAAGAGAAAATTATTAGAAATTCCAGCTGATGAAACTGCGGTGGAGATAGGAAAAAGGAGAATCGTCTGTGATTTTAGAGAGATACCCACAGTGCCAAGTTCAGAGGCCTCTCCCTGGTGCCATCCCCATGCATTCAGGATTAGACGAGGTTCTTTCACTTCATTGCCCTTTTGTACGATGTTCTAAACTGCAAGCGCTCCTGAAATTCAATTTTATTTTATTTAAGAGAAGGTTCTCGCTATGTTGCCTTGCTGGTCTTGAACGCCTGGGCTGGAGGAATCCTCCTGGCTCACTCCCACAGGGCTGGCATCACAGATGTGAGCCACTGTGCCTGGCCTTGCTCTGGGAATTCAATCTGGTAGCACTGCTCAAAGTGTTACGATCATGAGATTCAAGAGGAATTTTTAAGTCATGGCCCCTGGCCTCAAGAAGATAACACTCCTGGTTACACATTTTCAACGAGTTTATACATTATGTATGTGGTAAATCTGTTCATGCTGCCCTAAGCTCACTCTTCCGTCAGGATCGGTGGGAAGGGCGATTGTGCCCACGACCACGGCTCTGGCTTCTAGCAGAATGAGCGCCCTGGTGGCTGTCTTCAACAAATGAAAGGAGAGAGGTCAGGATTCCATGTCTGCAGTGGTTAAGGTATTTACAAAGGAATGATGTTTTTAGAAGCATTTCTTTTGTTTAAGTTCCTTAAACTGTTTTAATAGATTCCATAACAGTGTGGCACAAAGGCTTTGCTCTTGTCACCAGCCCCTCTCCCAGGAGCTTCCAACCTTATTTCCTTTCATTCTCCTACGTAAACATTGTTCCAGCTACACACGAACCTGTGGTAACTACGATCCCCACCCTGTGCATTTGCTTACCCTTTTCTTCTACCTGAAGAACCCAAAGAGACTTGGATCCCCCAGACTCATCCAAATTCTGTTTCCTTGGCAGCCCAGCCTTCCTAAAGCCATCTCTGACTTTCCCAGGTTTTCCTATGAACTTTTAAGTTCTTATTATTGCTAAAAATCATCACAAATAACACTAGATAACAACCACCACCCTCACAGTAAGAGCAACCACTATTTTCTGAGCACTATTCAGCTTCCCGCACTCAGCCACGCTTCACATCCACTGTGACACCATCCTCTCAACAACCCTAAGGCCGGTGCCATTATCATCCTCATTTTCCAGAGAGGGAAAGGCTGATGGAGATTCAGCATCTTTCCCAGTGACACCTGGTAAGAGACCAAGAGTTACTGTCAGTTTAGCTTTTAATCATGAAGTGATCATTTGTGTCTCTTGAACTGCTATTTATCACACAGTTATTCAAATAATTTAAATGTAGCATTTGGGCAAGTGGTTTCAGTAAAAAGCAAAATTGAAGTTTTAAATACAAAATGTACCTTTCTTTCAGCATTGCATAGTCTAAATGAGGAAACTGATTATAGAATCTCAGCTCATTTGTTACTACTGGCTACGTGACCTGGCCTAAATCACCTTCTTTAAGCCTTTGTTTCTCTAAATGTAAAATAGAAAGAATAACAGTCCCTACCTTGCAGGGTTGTTGTAAGGATAAAATGAAATAAACCAATCCCACACGGTCAACACTTCATGGAACATCAGAGTTCCTGCTGAGAGTTCTATTGTGATGCGCAGGGAGACACACATTCTGGATAGATGGATTCTCTTGAATGCCAAATAAATGAATATAAGACTTCCAATGTCCTGAGGTGGGCTCGAATAATAAAATATTTTTGATATTATAAATTTTCTAAATAAAATTTTTATTACAATGTTTTATAATCAGTTATATAAGGAGGTATATTCTGATGAAATCAAATTCTTTTTTATATCTAAATGCCTCGATATAAGATTTTTCTTGCGAACATTTTCAAATAACTACCTTAATAAGCATATGTGTAGAATCTTAGCAGTTAATTTTACTCCTGGAATAGTTGATACTGTGTAGTACCCCCGGCACTGGGATACTCTATTCTAGCAATCATTGTTGAAACAAAAATTTCCTGAAAAGTCTTTATGGAGGTAATAAACTGGTCATGCTTTTACCAATTTTCTCCCTAAGTATCACATGTCAAATACTATCTATCCAGGGAAGTGGCCCCTGTTTTGCAATGCTTGACTATATTACCACCTTATAATGGGAGTTTGGTGTTGCCCCAAAGTGAGCTATTCAACAAAATGTAGCTGATCGATTTTATGTATACGTCACATTTATATGCCATCTATATATTTGAGGTCTTATTGCCTGATTAGATAATTCAGTTGGTAGCTCAGTAAATGAGGCCTGTGACATGATCTTCCTTCTGAACAGATGGAATAATTAGCAATTAGAGAAAAACTGCTAACTAATTTCAGGGACATGCTATGAAGATCTAAATCTAAGAGTGTTTGTGTAAAATAATCTTAAATCACATGCAATAATGGTATTTTTGCTTTATTTTGACAGGGTCTCTGTTGCCTGGCCACATGCAGTGATGTCCTCATAGCCGACTGTAATGTCAAATGCCTGGGCTGACAGGACCCTCCTGCCTTAGCCTCCAAGTAGCTAGGACTGTAGGCATATGCCACCATATCTGGCTAAGTTTTCTTTGTGTAGAGACAGGATCTTGCTATGTTGCTCAGGCTGGTTGTGAACTCCTGGGCTCAAGTGATCCTCTCACTTCGGCCTCCCAAAGTGAGAGGATCACTCTCATGACTGCTGGGATTACAGTCATGAGACATCAGGCCTGGCCAATTATGGTTTTGTATTAGGGAATGTAGAAAGGCAGTTAATATTGTATTGTACATGTATTGTGTGCTGAAAATTTTAATTTTCCTCTTTTGTCACTGATTTCTATAGATGCCTCACGAAGTAAATAGTACCGCTTCCATTTCAGAGAAATTAAATAATTTATTACCTATAATCAGAAAACTAAAAATCAATAGGACAAGATTTATATTTTCAGGCATTTTTGAGTCACTATTTGATGGTACTTCTCACACTAAAAAGAACATTATTTAAAATATTTGCTGAGAAGAAACTGTGACATAGAATTGATTTATTCTGAAGAATTAAGATAGTACTTCCCAGATCTATCTACCTACAGAAGTTTAAAAAAAGCTCAGTTTACATTCGAATTCAGGCCATTTAAGTTTTCTTCAGTAGAACTGTAACTGCCTCTTCCCCAGGTGTGTTCTGAGAAGGCAGACCTCTTGTGTGGAGCACCACCCTTACCAGTCCCTCTGTGCCGGGAGTCTGCTTCTCCCACTGGGTTATTCCAGTTTTGTGAAATGCTCATATGGTCATTCTGTAGCTAGAATACCATTTATGAATCACAATTTTCTCTCTCTTTTCTTTTCTTCCTTTCTTTCCTTTTTCTTTCTTTTTTTTTTTTTTTTTTGAGATGGTCTCACTCTGTCACCCTGGGTACAGTGCCCTGGTAGAGTGTTGCTGGCTGAACACTTGGGCTCAAGTGATCCTCTTGTCTCAGCCTCCCAAGTAGTTGGGACCACAGGTGCCCACCACTGTATCCAGCTAGTTTCTTTTTTTGGTAGAGATGGAGTCTCACTCTTGCTCAGGCTTGTCTAGAACTCCTGAGCTCAGGCGATCTACCTGCCTCGGCTTCCTAGAGTGCAGGAATTACAGGTGTGAGGCACTGCACCTAGCCATGAATTTCAATTTCCTTCCTCCCTTCCTTCCTTCCTTCCTTCCTTCCTTCCTTCCTTCCTTCCTTCCTTCCTTCCTTCCTTCTTTTTTTATAGAGACAGAGTATCACTTTATGGCCCTTTGGTAGAGTGCCATGGCATCGCCGCTAACAGCAACCTCCAGCTCTTGGCCTTAGGTGATTCTCTTGCCTCAGCCTCCCGAGTAGCTGGGACTACAGGCGCCCACCACAACGCCCGGCTATTTTTTTGTTGCAGTTTGGCCGGGGCGGGTTTGAACCTGCCACCCTCGGCATATGGGGCCGGCGCCCTACTCACTGAGCCACAGGCGCTGCCCAAATTTCAATTTTCAATTGATGCATTATAGATTCTCTTACTCATCTCTTCTCACCTTTTTAAAATTTTGGTATACAAGATACAAAGTGCACCTCATCAGCTGACCATAGATGTGAGCACAGGCTTCCTCATCACAGAGCTTTCAGGATGCCTAGTGAGGATGTCTTAAAAGACATCCACTAAATATCTGATGAATTGCAGTGGTTGTAAATATCTTCATTTATTAATATGATTCAGTTTATGTTAAAATGTGTTGGATATTTGTAGAAATTATTGAGACTTCTGTTGCTGGCCCCGATGGATACTTTAGATTAATCTTAAGAACAACTGTGTAAGGAATAGAAAAAATACTTTCAGACACATGTACATAATAACAAAACAATAACAAGACCAAAACAAGAACAACAAAGCAGTGGGTGAAAGGCATCAGAGAGCATCAGAATAGCCCATACCTGCCGTGCCAAGATCCTGGAAAGGAGCAAAACCCATTTTGTGGGAATCACTATGTTTGATGCTTTTTTTTTTTTTTTTTTTTGAGACAGAGCCTCAAGCTGTTGCCCTGGGTAAAGTGCCATTGCATTGCATCACAGCTCTCAGCAACCTCCAACTTCTAGGCTCAAGTGATTCTCCTGCCTCCTCCTCCCAATTACCTGGGACTACAGGCACATGCCACAGTGCCTGACTATTTTTTGGTTGCAGCCGTCATTGTTGTTTGGTGGCCCAGGCTAGATTTGAACCCGCCAGCTCAGGTGTATGTGGCTGGTGCCTTAGCCGCTTGAGCCACAGGCTCTGAGGAGTCTTTGTTTTGTTTTTAAATCTCTTCCTCTTTGGGGGAATTTTCCAGTTCCCAGTGAGATGCCTAGAGGCTGAACAGAAAATTGCAGCCTGGGACTTGCAGCAACCTGGCTAGGTTGGGGAGACCAAAAACAGGGTTCAAGAGACCAAGGCAACCAGGACTTGAGGGGCCAAGACTCTAAAGTGAAGGGAAGTGTGGAGGCATTTGCTGTTTCTGAAGCTGCCTGTGCATGAGATGAAAGGCCGAGAAAACTAAGCAGAACGCGGTTGATCTGAGGCTGACAGCTGAGCAGAGAATCCACATCTCATGGTGCTCAGCCCAGAGGAGGCCGTGGGGCCTCCAGAAAACACAACAGACTTCTACTCCCTTCACTTGGGTCCCCTGAACAAACTTCCAGTTTTTCCCAAAAGAGAGGGCAAACTATAAATAGATTATTCTCCATAAAGCCTGAAATTCAGCTTCTATTGGATCAAGGTTATCTGCCCATATTCCATTTGTCTTCCAAAAGAAAATTAAATTCTATTTAGAGGAAGAAATTTGAATTTATTTCTATCCAGAGCTTGCTGACTGCCAGATAGGGCAATCAGCCTTCCCCTGCAAGGTTTTCATTTCCTGCTTACAGGGTTTGCTTATTCATTTGCACTTGAAAGCTTTCAGGAGGAGTCTGTGCTCTCAGATTCTACAGTCCCCACCAATCCCTATTGCCTCACAACAACCCCATTTCAGCCCTGAAAGCTATTTGCTTAAGCCAGAAGGCATTTGCTGAATATTTGAAATGATAAACCAAGGACTGAGATGGTAGACATGGAGGAGCCAGAAGATCTGCATGAAGGAAATAGCTCTCAGTGATTGGGGTTGCTGCCGGGAGACCCTGGCATAAGAGAAGATCTTAAGACTAAGTTTACAATCTCATCTCTTTGGCCTCCTACTTTGCTTTATACAGCTACCGAGACAAACAATTGATTTTTTTCATTTATTCATTTATAATACTTTGCATTTATAAAACATTGCATAGCTTATAAATTTTATACATATGTTTGTTTTTATACAATTCTTAGGACAAAACTTAGGGGCCAGATTAAGCACCTCTGGA
This sequence comes from Loris lydekkerianus, assembly GCA_963574355.1. Taxonomy (NCBI): domain Eukaryota; kingdom Metazoa; phylum Chordata; class Mammalia; order Primates; family Lorisidae; genus Loris; species Loris lydekkerianus. The sequence goes on from CAUYPK010034017.1 coordinate 20,064, forward strand.
AAATATAGGTAACTCCAGCTGCTTGGTAGAATAGAGGTTCCTGGACACTTAACTGTGTGTTCACTCCATTGAACCTGAAAGCTCAACATTAAAGAACATGACTAAAACATGCTTATGAGTATTTATAAAAAACATATTCTTCCCTCTCCAATATTTGAGTAATGCAAGGGATAAGAATAAAATTTGATCCTGGAAAAACGATAAATTAACACTAAGGCAAAGAATCTATTTAATTGTATTAATTTATTTATTTGAGACAGAGTCTCACTCTGTCACCCTGGGTAGAGGGCCGTGGCGTCATAGCTCACAACAACCTCAAACTCTTAGATTCAAGAGATCCTCTTGCCTCTTAAGTAACTGGGACTATAGGTGCCTGCCACAACACTCAGCTACTTTTTCTACTTTTTTAGTAGTGATGGAGTCTCACTCTTGCTCAGGCTGGTCTCCAACTTCTGAGCTCAGGTGATCCACTTGCCCTGGCCTCCCAGAGTGCTGGGATTATAGACAGGAGACGCTGCCCTGGTCAAAGCAAAGAATCTAAACGGCCGGGTTAAAAACCAGTCCTAAATGTTACTGCTTATTTTACTCTCCCAAAACTATTTGAAAAGGACGTCTGCATCTTGCTTGCTTAAACTCTTGTAGGTTTCCCAATTCAAGTGTTTTATTGCTACATCTTTTCCCAGATAAGGTAAAGGCCTACTGAGCCCAAGAAAGGCATAGTACATATTCAAACATGAAACAAATGTGGTCATGGAGGGCCCAGGAAAAAACTCTGAAATAGGAAAAAACAAAACAAAACAAAACAAAACATGGGGGAAGAAACCAAAGACAGGATAGATTAGAGCAGGAGACAGAGGCACCTGTTTTGGAAGAATGGGGCCAGTTGCAAAAGCACTACTGTCGAAGCTCCTCATGACTAAAACTGTATCAGTGGAAGGTGTATACTGGCAGATCGGACCCTGACATGTCTAATTACAAAACCCAGATCAAACAAAGGTGAAATTACAGTCAGTCTGGGGAGGCACCATTAGACACTGTCATTCATTGTCATAGAGTAAGAAGTTTATTGCTCAGAAACGCAAACATCTTCACCAGATGCTGCTCAGCACAGAGCAGAGTGGCATGACCCGGTGGAGAAAATCTCCGGGTACCTCCTGTCTAAGCTTCTGTGTGTTTATCTGTGAAGTTACATAAATTGCCCAGGGAGGGTTTGAAGAGCACACGAGGCGTTCATTAGTCTCTCTGAATCTCACTCTACAAAACAAATGTGGTGATTTTTTTTTTTAAACTAAACTTGACATGGCTCTGGGACAAATCAATAGGAGCGTCCCAACCTCCCCTGGCTTCTACATGTTTATTCCAGGGTTTTCTGGGAAGACTGCTTTTCCATTCTTCATGAATAGTTCATGTGCTAGTCTCCAATGGAAACAAAGTGACATTTCTTATTACTGTTGGCTGTTGGAAGGCAATGCAAAGGGAGTGCCTTGAAACAATTAGTCCTCTGTAACTGATTATTTAACAATGTGTATTTCCCAAGAGCTGTTTATCTTCAAAAGGAAGCAGCTGAGACTAAATATATACTGTATCTAAGCAGACACCTGCGCGGAACCCCTCTGGCTGCTAAGGGGGAATGCTCATACAAGAAAATTCAGGAAGGGTTATTAATTTGTTTCTGTCCTCCCTTTGGGAAGGAATCTGTACTTTTTCATGAGCAGAGAAATATGTTCCATTTCTTATGATACCCCAAGGACTGTTTTTATTTGGGAAAATCTCTTCCTAAAAGATAGCTGTAGTTATAAAACTGAAATTCAACATTCACCAGCAAGAGATACATGGAAAACAAGGAAAAAGAAAGGAGGGTGAAAGGGAGGGAGCTAGGGAGACAGCAAGAGAGAGAGGCATGGAAAGAAAACACTGTGTTTTCGCAGAAAAATGCTTTGTGTTCAGGGCCACCAAGGGACGATAAAAAAATAAGTGGAAGACATTGTTCCCACCTTTGAGTCACTTATTTCCCAACCGTTTAGCAGTTTAGCAGTTTGAGACATGAAGCTAGAAATGAAAATGATTTTGACCAACCGATCCTTAAGTATGAATACGGGCTGTATATTTTTAGCTACAAATTCCATGTTGTAACTCCCTTCTCTGAAGTAGGGGGTGATTCAAAGACGGCCAGGGAACATCTCGAGACCAGATGCTTGCACAAACGAACATGTACTAAGTCAGCTACAGAGCGACAGTCAAAAAACTCTGGAGAATACGGTCTGGTAGCCAACATACTGGGATGTATCCCATCCCAATACTGTGCAAAGTTCTGCTCCCTTGCCAGCCTAGGCATTCCAAGAAGAAAACACTTCAGCTTTTGGAATGCTACTTCCATGTATCTGAACCCTCTTCAAAAATGTACTTTCTAGCTGCTCCAAGAAGCTCCTGCCTGTTACTGCTACCCTTGTAATCTTGTGTGGGATTCTCTACTGCGGGTAAATTGTCAGTCAGTGAAATTCTGACACAGTCAACGTGAGAGACTCCTAAAAGAAAACCTGAAATAAATGCTATATGTCAGTCTGAATCTGAGTGGATTAGGTTAAAAATAGAAAAATGCTTTCCCACACAATTACAGCTAGGAGTGATATGGGAAATATTTATTAATGAGTGTGGCGTAGACGCACTCATCAGAGTGGCTGCAGACCTGGGAGCCGCAGACCCAGGCTCCCTGTCTACCCAAGTGTAAGCCTTTTAGCTGCTGGACATCTGGGGATGCTTCTAACTTTAAGGGCTGGAAGCCTGGACACATACAAGGAGTTTCAATATTTCAACAATTAATAGGGTCCTACCAGTGTTTTCTAGCTGATTATCAGCCTGGTGATTATTCTCACACAAATTTTTAATATATATTGGACTGAACCGTTTAAGAAACTTAACTATCTATGAGAATAGCACAGATCCACTTACAAATGACAAACATAACTCATTTTTTAAAACATAGAGGTGAATGGATCAATGGAATAGGAATTAAAAGGACATTAAACATAAAGTATTATGACTTCCTGTGGGCAATTCAGAGACGTTTGGTTAGATGATGTGTTGCAAGCACAGCTATAATAGACTAATCTCACACTGATGAAGTTTCCTGGTCTTTGGAGAATAGCTGTTCTCAGCTTTGTCTGATGAACAAAAAGATTTCGGAAGTTTGCACAGTGGACATTTGTTACTGTGGCCTGCCAGGCACTATTGCCCACTTCCATTTGGAAAAACATCCTTTCTCCTGGTGGGAATCCCATTCCATGGGTCTTTATGAGATTAACTCCACTCCTGCCCTCTGCTTATCATCCAAACTGACCAGAATACCTGTCATCAGGTAACAGGTTCCTGGCTGGGACGGGACCCAGGTGGAGCCATTGAGTCTTCCATAGGACCTTCTTCCTGAGGAAGGAGTTCCTCACTCTGACACTGGTGCTTCATGCATCCGTAACGCCCCAAAGAGAGACAGATCCCCAGGGCCTTCACCTTGGGAATTTAGGTTCACCAGCCAAGTAAATATAAAACCACTTTTTTTCTTTTTTGAAGTGGTCATGGGTGTTGACAAAAGCAAATAAAGAAATACAAAGGCCAATGGAAATAAAAATAATCATGAAGTCTGCATGGAACATACTTGGAAGAGGTTATGACTATATAGCCTGTTGCATGGAAATGCCTACATTGTCGGCCTGAGGCAATTTATACTTTGTGAACTCAAATAAACCGTAGAGAAATGATATTCCCCCAGCTTTTCTTATTAGGCATTGCTTTCAGGACTGATGCTCTGAGCACCTGGTACCAGGAACGTGCCCGTGTGCTTCCTTCTAAACCAGAGGGATACACGTAGTGATGGCTGCTTCAATTCCTCAGTGAAAGAGACCAAGATTTCTTTTATATCTCCCAATGACATACAACACAATACTCAACAGTGCCCCTTTATTTTCAAACCTCCATATGAGTGCAGTGACTTTTTCCTGTGTCTCTGGTTTGATAGGTTTAGGCGGCTGCCACTATATCTGCAGGTCTACTTACATTTGTTGAGTCCCTGCCGCCCGGCTCCGTCACACGTGTAAGCTGTCCAGCTTCCATTGAGCCTTACTGATTTCTCTCTGAGCCAAGTGTTTCTTGACCACCTTCCAACATAGTGTATTTACCTTCTGCCTACTTTTTACCTCTAGCTTTCCCATTACTGGGAACAACTGACCTTTCTTCTTGCCTTGAGAGAAAAGAGAGGACACTGCTAACCTGCAAGCGTGCAAACGCCAATGTTGCCATACTTCCAGCTCCAGAGTAGTTTTTCATATCCGCCAATCATTTCTTCTTTCCACAGCCCCAGAGAAAGAAACGCTTCTTCCCTCAGAGAACCTCCCTCACTTCCATTCTTCCCGCCTAGTCCTCGATCTCACCGTGACAATGAATCTTTCCCGCAGTTGCCGTTTCTCCTTTGCTGATTCTTGTCACAAGTAAAGAAAACAAAAGCAAAAAAAAAAATCTCCTTTGAACCAGTAAACCTCACTTCCTTTGCTATTTCTTTCTTTCTCTTTCCATTCTCCATTTCACTTCTTTTTTTCCCAGACAGTGATCGCTGGGCCCGCTAAATCTGCGTCACCTGGAAACTTCCTAGAAATGTACATCAGAGTCCATCCTGACTTGCTGTATTGGAAACTCTGGGTTTTGTGGGGCCTAACGATCTCCGCTTCAGTGAGCCCGCAGTGGCTTTGGGAGAGGCTGCACTGGGCCACGTAGCTCCTGGGTTCTCACCCTTCTGAACTCCTCTAAGCACTTGACAGACCTAGGCATCGCTTCCTTCTGAAGCTTTCCTTTCTACCTACAACTGCAAACACTATCCTCGTACTCTTTCCAGCTCTCTGATAAGTCGTCAGTAATCTCCTTCACTAGCCCTATCTCTACACCCATTTACTAAAACATTGGTATATAGTGTTTACCAGCGCCTCTCAAATGTCACCAACTTCACGGCATATGAAGACTTTGATCTCTGTTTTGACTAAAGGTTATCAGTTTTCAGCCATTTATTCAATCCAGGATTTCTAAAGGTTCCTTTCTTGTATTCTACATTCCTATACTCAACTGGGTAACCAGATTTCATTAATAGTACCTCATGCTCTGGAATAAAAGTAATTAATAGTATTGAAATGATGATACTGCCCAATGCAGTCTACAGGTTCAAAGCAACTGCTATCAAAATGCCAATAAAATTTTTCCTGGAAATGGAAAAAATCCTAAAATTCATAAGAAGCTACAAAAGGCTTGCGATACCTAAAGCATTCCTGAGCAAAGAGAACAAAGCTGGAAGCCAGGCACATGCCTGTGGTCCCGGCTACGGGGGAGGCTGAGGTAGGAGGATCACTCCAGCCAAGGAGTTGGAGGACAGCCTGAGCAACATGGGAGACCCCCTCTCAAAGAAAAGAAAAGAAGAGAAAGACCCTTCTATACCAATTTTCTTAAGTGTTCTGATCATGAAGGGATGCTGGATATTATCAAAAGCTTTTTCTGCATCAATTGAGAGAATCTTTGTTTTTTAATTTGTTTATGTGATCAATTATATTTATAGATTTATGTATATTGAACCAGCCTTGATACCCTGGGATAAAACCCAGTTTGTCATGATGTATAATTTGTTTGATGTGTTGCTGAATTCCGTTTGTTAGGATCTTGTTGAATATTTTTGCATCAATATTCATTAGTGATA
>CAUYPK010034019.1:0-27179 GCA_963574355.1 Loris lydekkerianus
TTTTTTTATTGTGGAGAAGGTTCAGGGAAAGAAGGCGGGGGAAGAGGTGAGTGACAGGGTCGGGCCAGTGGCATGGTACCACATTGGCTGTATCTAGGTAGAGGCAGTTTCAGGCCGGGCCTTGCTGAGTCGTTGCTACGCAGAAGTAGCTCGATCGATCTGCTTCTAGTCAGGCTCGGGAAGTTGCACTAGGCCTCAGGCACATGGCAGGGCCCAACAATTCCCTCTTGTTTTTCCACCTTGTCCAATTTGAAAGACGACTCTGCTTTAATTTTGGAAAGCAGGTCCAACAGGCTACCTAATAACCATTTTTCTTCAATCAGAAATTATTGATTAACTTTCAAGTCAGTTAATGGCTTTCTGTTTGGAAACAAGGTAACAGCATAGCATAATCATGTACTTGGGAGCATATACACTCATCAAGAAACGTTAACACTGTGCTCAGTTTGTAAATCAGCCCCTGCGCCATGGCTCCCTGAAGCAATTTTTCTGAAAACTGAATTTGACAAGATAAAAAGTCATTGATTAACTAAAGACAAAAGTGGTTTTTACATTTTTTTCATGCCCAAACACCTTAAGTCAGGTTTTTCACTTACCTTGAGATTAGTGTGCCAAGCTCTCTCCTTCGTTCCTTTTGGTTTGTGTTTTAAACCTGCTTTGGTTAAGAACTTGTTCCTCTTTTTCACTTTGGTCACTGACTTCCTCCTTAACTCCTTCTTTCAGATTATTTAATACTTGCAAAGTTTCCTGGCTCTAGCGGAAGTTCTTATCAGATGCACCAGAAGCAAGATAAACGTTCTGAGCTTTGAATAAGGAAGTTTGGCCCTTTATCTTTAATAAGTAACATTTCTCACCTGGGTCAGAGAATGGTCCATACAGCCTGAATGGGTTTTCATGTGAGCACATTGGCAACCCTCACTTTCACATGCACTTCAAATTTTTTTAGAAAGAAACTATTGTAAGGGTAGTAACACATAGATCTTGTTTTTTTATTTGTTTGTGTGATTGCTAGAACAGTCCTCGCGTCACATATTATGTACCAATGCCCACAAGTTACAGCTGTAGAAGTAAAACCAATGTCCCAGTTTTGGTCAAGAAAAAGTTAATATTCTTTTACAGTTCTTAAACAGGCATTTCCTAAAGTGTACTCTGTGGTTTATTACTTGTGGGATAGGCCTTCCATTAAGTAAATTTGGGAAACATTACTTACCTGAAGTTTCATGGGCATATCAGCATGTTAAAATCTCTCAGCAGCCCTACAGCGAGCAAACAAAATAAAGCTAAATGTGAAAGAAAAACTGGGTAATTTTGCTTAATAATAGTAGTCAGCAAGTTCTTAGCACTTACTACATATTCTAAGCCTTTTGTGTAATACTCAGTAATACTTGATAACAAAGAGAGGGGAAAGTCTTGTTATTAGGCCTCTTTTACAGGGTAGAAAATGGAAGCCCAGAGAAGTAAAATAATCACTTGCCTACCACGGCCTGCCATCTGCCTGCAGCACCTGGGTCCTACACCACTGTATTTCCTGCTTTTGTAGGTTGAATAACATATCTCTAACATAGAACCACATGGAAATTAGTGACAATATCCTTCAGAGTCAAGTTGCTTGAAATACAAAAGTAGGAGATGCTGAGTTAGACAGATTATAGATGAATTGGACAGTTGAGAATAGAATTCATGGAAATTTGCCTTTAAGTTTTAATGGGACATTCTTAGCCAAAGAGGATTCACTCTGTATAAAGAGGTTTAAGAAAGAGGAGTTAGTTGCTGAAATATCTATTGGGCATTGGAAGAACAGCGCATATTATCGATACATATTAAGCATTGACATGGCTATCGCAATAGTGAGCAAGCTCCTTGTAGCAATTAGTCCAGTAGAGAGGCTGTTGGCCCTATAGATCATTTCAGATCAATGTGATGAGAGCTAAGAAGGACATGGTTGTGGACAGAGACAGTGTGGTCAAGGAAAAGAGGCATCCAGCTCAGCGTGCTCAGGGAAGGTAAGACCTGAGCAAAACCCCATAGAAAGAAAGAGTTAATCAAGACAGAATAGGAGTGTTCTGTGAAAAGTCTCCTACTGAAGGAAGTTATGAAGTTGCGAAGCTATAAACGTGATGTGCTTTACAGTTTCACCAGCATATTTAACTACAATTTAAGCCACCTGTCTGAATAATACACATGCCTGCCTGTGCACAAAACCTGCACATAATAAAATAATAAATATTTGCATATAATTATTTATTCCAGAAGTTAGGATAACTGGGTGTTCATCCAGATTCCTTTGAACTTAGGAAAGTGGTTTTAATGCTTTACTGCTTAAGTTTTTCAATGGGTAGACCGGGCACAGTGGCTCACGCCTGTAATCGTAGCACTCTGGGAGGCCAAGGCAGGTGGATTGCTTGAGCTCATGAGTTTGAGACCAGTCTGAGAAAAAGAAAGACCCCCATTTCTAAAATTAGCCAGGTATTGTTGTGGGCACCTATAGTCCCACCTACTTGGGAGGCTGAGGGAAGAGGATTACTTGAGCCCAGAAGTTTGAGGTTGCTGTGAGCTATGATGATATGGCACTCTACCAGGGCAAGAAAATGAGATTCTGTCTGGAAAAAAAAAAAAAAAAAAAAGATTTTCAGTGAATAAATAAAATAGAGGGATATGGGGGTGATTGGCTGCCACTTTACTCAAATAGGACATATTTAAGGTAATAAACATTATTATTCTTCTGGTTTACAGAATAAATAATGCATATATTCAAATAAAAATATTGTATGATTATCATGGAATGGATTAGGTTTTATATCTTAAAATATATATTTTTCTACTTTCCAATCTTTGGCCCACAAAGCACATTTTTTACTGTCTTGTTCCTATTTACTCACAGCAATTATGTCTAGGTTTCTGTTTCCTGGTTTTTCTTCTATAATTATATAGTTTGGATAATAAAGGACTTAGGAAGTAATTTGTGTTCTATAGGGTAATTTGGACAGTTTATCCAAGTAAAGCTTCTTCTATTAACAAATGATATCAACCACTTTACTTGTGAATTAAATTTCTAGCAATTCCTTTTGGGTCAGTTAGTACCTATTTTAAACATGTCTACTTTTAAATAGTTGAACTGAATAATATTAGTGACAGTAGACAAGGCATTGTCCTCATGTGTATGGATTTTATTTGAAAGCTTGCAAGGCTAAAGGCATCTTTCTGGATATTCTTCTGGAAGGAACCCCCAAACCCTATGCTACTTACTAAAGGAATTCTGGGGATCTACATTTCAGTAACATTATGCCAACTGGGAAAGATAACATATTGTAGCTAACAAATACATTGTTACTGAAGTTAACCAAAAGCAACTAGTGATTTAATAAAATGTGCTACTACCTTCCAACTAATAAAGTTTCATTATGTGAGCCAAGGAGTTACAAAAGTTTTGAACTGAGGAAACTGAAGAGCTAAAGAGAAGAAGACAGGAAAAGGAAGAGGTCAAAATAAAGCCTCTGTTTCTCTGGTTATGCTCAGGGCTCTTCCTGAGACAGCCACTGTACTTAAATCACAAAATTTTTGGTGTAGGGTATAAATTTCCTGGAAGGGAATCTCAGGTGTCAGTCAACGGATTCATTCCCAAACCTGAAAGTCTCAAAATCACTCACACATTTTTATTTTTTGAAATGCAAATTCCTAGGATCTTGGAGACTCTGCTTCATTAGGTCTGAAGTGGGGCCCAGAGATCTTTATTTTAAAAGTTAAGAGCAAGACCAAAGAATTTATGGGTAGGAGAATGGTATATTATACAGACTACAAATATACTATTGAGACAGGTTATTTGTTGTTGTTGTTGTTTATTTGAAGAGGAAAGTACTATAAACTAGGTTTCACGATAGATACCAAATCAGTCATCATTAGATTCTGTCAAACTTCTTTGGTTCTTGCTGAAAGGCATAATATAACATATCATAATCTTAAAATAACTAGGCATATTTTGAAACTACACACTATAATGAGAGCTATGAGAGAGCTATGAGATTCACAGAGGGACTTTTCTTCCTGGACAGCATCAGGCACTATTACCATCTCAGGCTACTGGGGCTTGCTTGTCAGGGGAAAGCACTAATCTGATCCCTTTCCTTTAAGCCCCTGTGTGATCTCAGATGTACACTGACCCTGAGTGTGTGTGTGTGGGGGGGGGGGGGAGGGGGGTGCAGTTAGCAGTAACTGCTTTAGATCCATTTTTCTCTTTCTCTCTTTCTCTCTCTCTCTCTCTCTCTCTCTCTTCTTTCTTTCTTTCTTTCTTTCTTTCTTTCTTTCTTTCTTTCTTTCTTTCTTTCTTTCTTTCTTTTTTGTACAAACTGGGATGGTGCCCTATGTGACTCTTTCCATAAAGGGCAGTGTAGGGGGAAGGAAATAAGAATACAAATATCAACAGGGTCATGGGGCAGGGGACTTGTCTAAAACAACTGTGATAATCATAGTCCACTTTAATGCCATGCTTTGGAAGCTAATTTATCTACAGATGAATATTGGTAAACATTCACTGAGAACTTCAGAGAATCAGTGTAGGTCCTAAATGGTTGATAGTCTCGGGTATGCCAGGGTGATGCTTCTGCTATTCCTGCTTCCTGTTGACCATGACCTTCTCTTCAACTGTATCAACAATAAAGTAGGCTAAAGTCACATTGTTCTTTCTTCTCATGATGATGTGCTCCTTGCATTAGTTACATTTGTTAGAGTTTAAAGTCTATCCCCTTATTGTTCTGAGTCTATTCCTACCTCTGATATTAACTAATTTGGGCCAGTCATTCAATCACAAAGGACCTCAACTTCCTTATCTGTAAAATGGATTTTAATGGGTCAATGATTCTTAAGACTATTTGCTCATTAGAATTTCCAGAGGACCTTTTAAAAATAAAATTAAAGCAAAAATCTCTGATGGTGTAACTTGAGCATTAGTTATTATTTTTAAAAGTTCCCCAGGTATTTAAAGGTCTTTAGCAAGTTAGTGTTGAACACTGAGGGCTTTTTGGAACAAATATTCTATGACTCTCTGCTGTATCATTTTCAGTAACCACTTAACTCTTTGGTTTTCTTCACTATGAAAAGGGAACTTGAGAGACAGTGTTGCAATAGAAAGCAAATAATCTGCAAAGTATTTAAAGTTCAACTGAGGAATATAGGCTACTAACCCCTCCCCCAGAAATTTGCATACTTACTAAAATAGCACTAATACTTCACATTTATTGAGCACTTGAACATGTGTCAGATATTTCTTTACTCCCTTTGCATGAGTTTTCTTTTTTAATCCCCACAACATGCAAAGGGATGAGTACTATTTACTAGTCTGGCGATAGGAAACTGAGGCATAGACAAGTCTAATTGCAGGTAATGTCGGAGCTTGAATCCACCTTAGACCATGTGGCTTGAGTCTGGAGACTGTGCTTTTAAACTGTGCAGTGCTAAGAACTCCCCTCTTTCTTTTAAATAATATATCCATCATCCTGTGATGAAGTCCAGATTAAAATTCTCTGTTCCAAAGGGTGTACAGTTGAATCCCTTCCTATTTGACCTGTGCTAAAGATAGTAGCCCTGACTGGAGGGTTATAGCCTGGCAGGCCAGAGCAGCAGAGATCTTGCTGCTCTTTAAGGAAGTGGGAGAGTTTCAGTAAGTAATCGAGGAAATACAAAAGTGAGAGGCCAAGCTTCACTGTCACGAAGCTCATTGTTAAGAATCTCTCTTCTGTTCAGTTCACAGTGGGGGGGGGGGGGAATGCTCTAAACGGGGCCAGAATGTGGTAACACTTGGCACTTGGTACCACCACGCAGAATGATGCAAATGAGCTCAGGTTTAGCATTTTTTTTTTTTTTTTTTTTGAGACAGAGTCTCACTTTGTCACCATGAGTAGAGAGTGCTATAGTGTCACAGCTCACGGCAACCTCAAATTCTTAGACTCAAGAGATCCTCTTGCCTCAGCCTTCAAAGCAGTTAGGACTACAGGGACCTGCCACAATGCTGTCCACTTTTTAGAGACAGGGTCTCAGTCTTGCTCAGACTGGTCACCGACTTGTGAGCTCGGGCAATCCACCCACCTTAGCCCACCAGAGGGCTGGGAATACAGGCGTGGACACTGCACCTGGCCCTGGTTTAGCTTTGACTGGACTTACTGAGCTGCTCCAAATAGAGACTGTCCACTTCTCTGCAAATGGAAAGACGTGTCCAACCCGGCCCGCACTTTCTTCTCTGAACAACTGCAATAGCCTCTTACTGCTCTTCCTGTCCTATCTTGGTTGTCCTACAAGACTTAAGGTGACAGAGTGACATTTCTCAAACTGTAAATCATATCACATCAGCTCCCTGCTTCCTCTATTTCAGTGGCTTCTTATATGTTTAGAATTCAACCCCAACCTCTCCAGCAGGCTACAGGGCTCCCTGTGGTCTGGCCCTGGCCGCTGACTGCCACTTTCTCCTGCTTCTCCCCTGGCTCGCTGGCCTACAGAGACACCTGCCGCTCTCTGCTGGCCTGCAGAGACATCTGCTGCTCTCTGCTTGCCAGGATACCAGCTGGCCCCTGCCTTGGGCCCTGCCCTAGCTGTGCCCTTTCCATGATGTCCCCCCAGATCTCCCAGGCCTGCATCCTTCCTCCCACTCAGGCTTCCTCCTCCACACCCCCTCAGCAAGGTGGGTTTTCTGCATGACTCCAGTTTGCAGTACACCCCTATGCCTGCTGTCACTCGCTATCACATTGTCATTCACTGCCACCCTTCGCATGTTCACACCCTACACTTACTTTCTCTGTCACTCTAAACATTTTCTTTGCTTTCTTTCTTTTCTTTTTTTTTTTCTTTTTTAAAGTAACATTTTATTAGACTATGTGGAAAGACAAAATCATGCTATCTGGGTCAGAGTTACTTTTATCATTTTATGTTTTTTATTTATTTATTTTTTTTATTAAATCATAGTTGTGTACATTGATATGATCATAGGGCATCATACACTAGCTTCATAGACCATTTGACACATTTTCATCACACTGGTTAACATAGCCTTTCTGGCGATTTTTTAGTTATTGTGCTAAGACATTTACATTCTACATTTACTAAGTTTCACATATACCCTTGTAAGATGCACCAGAGGTGTAATCCCACCTATTCCCTTCCCTCTATCCATGTCCCCCTCCCTCCCCTCCCTTTCCCCTTTCCCCCTATTCTTAGGTTATAACTGGGTTATAGCTTTCATGTGGAAGTCCTAAATTAGTTTCATAGTAGGGCTGAGTACATTGGGTATTTTTTCTTCCATTCTTGCGATACTTTACTAAGGAGAATATTTTCCAGCTTCATCCATGTAAACATGAAAGAGGGAAAGTCTCCATCTTTCTTTAAGGCTGCATAATATTCCATGGTGTACATATACCACAATTTATTAATCCATTTGTGGATCGATGGGCACTTGGGCTTTTTCCATGACTTAGCAATTATGAATTGGGCTGCAATAAACATTCTAGTACAAATATCTTTGTTGTGATGTGAATTTTGGTCTTCTGGGTATATACCTAGTAGAGGAATTATAGGATTGAATGGCAGATCTATTTTTAGATCTCTATATGTTCTCTAAACATCTTTCTAAAAGGAATGTATTAATTTGCATTCCCACCAGCAGTGTAGAAGTGTTCCCTTTTCTCCACATCCACCCCAACATCTCTGGTCTTGGGATTTTGTGATATGGGCTAATCTTACTGGAGTTAGATGATATCTCAAAGTAGTTTTGATTTGCATTTCTGTGATGATTAAGGATGATGAGCATTTTTCATGTGTCTGTAGGCCGTGTGCCTGTCTTCTTCAGAGAAGTTTCTCTTCAAGTCCCTTGCCCAGCCTGCGATGGGATCACTTGTTCTTTACTTGCTAATATGTTTGAGTTCTCTGTGGATTCTGGTTATTAAACCTTTGTCAGAGACATAACCTGCAAATATCTTCTCCCATTCTGAGGGCTGTCTGCTTGCTTTACTTACTATGTTCTTGGCTGTGCAGAAGCTTTTTAGTTTGATCAAGTCCCAGTAATGTATTTTTGAAGCTGCTTCAATTGCCCAGGTGGTCCTCCTCATAAAATACTCGCCCAGACCTATTTCTTCAAGAGTTTTCCCTGCACTTTCTTCTAGTATTTTTATAGTTTCATGTCTTAAGTTTAAATCTTTTATCCAGTGAGAGTCTATCTTACTTAATGGTGAAAGGTGTGGGTCCAGTTTCAGTCTTCTACAGACAAGGTGGGATTTCTTTCTCTACCCTGACCCTTATGGAACCAAGTTCCTATTGTTGCTCAAAAAGAATGTAACTGAAAATTCGTTCACTGAATTTCAGGGAGATTTGCCCAGCTGTTGTGATAACTAGTACTGAGGGTTTAGAAAGTAGGGGGTGAGAAGTGGAGGGCCACAGCAGAATTAAAGGCAGCACAGTACTAAAAGTAGTTGTTTCAGAATGAGGTTTCCTTCTCTTATTTTCTGTTTTACTAATTTTATCCACATAATTTCATTCATGTATGTATATACATGTATTTAAACATTTAAGGTATTTAAATGTGAATCTTGAAAGGGATTAATTATTCCAAACAAAATGAAGTAATAACAATTTCCAGGAAACTTCTTTGGGTAAAGGAGGATCTGCTCATCCCCTCTCAACTCCTATTCTATAGGTGACTTTGGAGGGCTGATCCTACCTTTAAATGTCTTAGAACCACATTGAAAGGCTGGGGGCATAAACAGTGAGGGAGAAAGGCAGAGAAGATGATTAGAAAAGCTTATGGTAATGATGGGTTTTGTGTAATTCAAACTTTTATCTTAGTACTTCCCAATCATTTGAGGTTTCTTCAGCCATTAACTAGGTTTTAAAAATTCCAATCTGGGGGTTTTGTTTTGAATTTTAAGGTGATTTAAAACCACAAGGACTGCCTGTCCCTGTATTCTTTTTCCTCTTCTGAATCCAGCTGTCATCATTAGTGTATATCAGTTTCCTGCTGGGAAGAAAATTATAGTCTCCAGCTGGAGTTGGGGGGAACAAGGAAGAAAAATGCCCAACTGCCACCAGGGCTCAGAGGCCAGGTTACGGGCTGGGGAAGGGACATGGAGACCAGAGCTTTAATTCTAATTTTAAACCCATCTTAAATTATTTGCTCTCAGATTGGAAATTTTCCATTGAACTGTTTACTGAAATACTATCTGAGACTTGACTAAATATTTACCCCTTTTACTCTGAGAGGTGGACTTTCTGTTTCTGAACTCTTATGCCCACACCCCTTACATTTGTGTTTGTCATAGCTATTGAATTGAACATTTTTTTTTTACCAAGTATTTAAACAAATATCTTACCTACTTGCACTTTCAGACTTTTCGTTTTAAGCTCTCTTGGTGGGTTTATGAGTAGATTTTTCCTTTCCTTGTCTCCATTCTATAAATTTTATGCAACTTAGTTATTTTATAATTACACACACATATATATAATACATTGAAATATGAATCTTGAAGAGAATTAGTTAATCCAAAAGAAAGAAATGACATAATAATAATTTCATAGAAATGTTTTAGGTGAAGAATTTGCTCTCCACACCTCTTCTTATAGGGTTATCTCTGAAGCCAGGCTCCCTACCACTAAAATGTGTATAGGATGCCTTTTTTCCCCCTTTGAAACAGAGTCTCAAGCTGTCCCCCTGGGTAGCGTGCTGCAACTCACAGCAACCTCTAACTCCTGGGCTTAAGC
The DNA here is from genome assembly GCA_963574355.1 of Loris lydekkerianus. Taxonomy (NCBI): domain Eukaryota; kingdom Metazoa; phylum Chordata; class Mammalia; order Primates; family Lorisidae; genus Loris; species Loris lydekkerianus. The sequence goes on from CAUYPK010034019.1 coordinate 9,733, forward strand.
CATTCTCTTGCCTCAGCCTCCCAAGTAGCTGGGACTACAGGTGCCCACCACAACGCCCGGCTATTTTTTGGTTGTAGTTGTCGTTGTTTGGCAGGCCCGGGCTGGATTCGAACCTGCCAGCTCTGGTGTATGTGGCTGGCGCCTTAGCTGCTTGAGCTATAGGCACCAAGCCTAGGATGTCTTTTATACTGTCATTTTTAGGAGCCATTATTTTCAATATCATGTTTCTTTAGTCAGCATTTATTGAACACTTAACTCTAAGCCCAGCACTGTATCAAGAATTTTATGTGCATCAGTGAAGGTGCCTTCATTTTAGACACAAGGAAGCTGAGGCACAGAGTGAACTGCCGAGCATCATGTGTACTAAGGTGACATTTCTTTCTCTGCCCTAACCCTTATGGAACCTAGTTCCTATTGTCGCTCAAAAAAGAATGTAACTGAAAATTTCATTCAGGGAGAATTTCAGGGAGAAAAATTCATTTCAGGGAGATTTGCCCAGCTGTTGTGATAACTAGAACTGAGCTCTCTCTTCAGCCACCCACACTGTGGCCTCACAGCACAGCCAGAGTCACTCTCTTAGGGAGGGGAGCCCTAGAACCCTCCTTGTGGTCTCAACTTCCCAGGCTTCTGCTCCTGCTGCAGAACCCCAGGCCTCAGAGAGGAATCCCCTTTTCAGGAGCTGCCAAGTCCTGTACTTTTCTGGGGCCTCTTCTGCCTGAGTTTCTGTTTCCGTGCCCAAGGGTGTGGGAGAGCACAGGAAAGCATGCCCAGGACTGGAGTGCGTTATTAGAAAGAGGACACTTGACTGCTGCTGACTCCACCTGCCCTTTTCCCTTTGAAAGTGGACCTATGGCCACTGTGCAAAATACTTCCCAATGCCAGGCTTCTGGCAACTGAGTTTTGTGGTTTCTTTGTCATTTGGGAGTTCTAGTTCAGATCTCATCACTCTGCCAAGTGCAATAAACATTTTGTTTTAACTGGAATATAACTTTTATTATTGTTATTATTTTTTCTTTAAATGCCTTAAAAGTGATCAGCCTGTGAGAGTGAAGTCAGCATCCCTAAATAGTCTAAATGCCAAGTCATTGTGCTTTGTAGATCAGTATAAGATTAGAAGAGAGGTTCTCATTTATTACTGCTTATATTTATGCAATGGAAGTTAGGTAAAGCAAGCCCTCCCACAGGCCAGCGTAGATGTTGATGATGGTTAAGTGGTAAAGTCTGTGAAAAATGTTCAACAATGCTTTGTCTTCATAAGGCCTAGAACATAAATAATATATATGTGACATAAATAAATAGAAGGTCAGTGATGTTTATGAGAAATTAATTTCCTTTACTTAAATTCCTAGGAAATATATCTGAACAATTACAAAGAATAAAAACATTGGCATCTTACAAACACCTGCTTTGATTATTTGATCTAATTAGGTTAAAATTTAACCAATTCCATCCGAACAAATTGAAAACCATTCTTAACTGTTTTTCGGTTATGCACTTTATCGGTGTTGGATGCAGATGTGTTTAATATGACAAAGTTGGTGCTATTCTCGCAGCTCTGGGTGGTTGATAAAAGGGAATTGAGAACATATTTTAGAGTCTTCTGGAGGCTTTGTATTTCTGGGCCTACAGCTATGAAATTTTCAAGGAAAAAACAAAAACAACAACAAAAAAAAAAAACAGGTTTTGTGGTCAATAAAGTAGTTTTCTCCAAAACACTAGGACCTATCATCTAGTGACACTGTTGCTTGTGCCAAAAGTATCTTTCCCAGGGAACAGTGAGCTCCTAAAATAAGCAGATGATTCCTAACTGTCTTTCAGAAGTCAGAATATAGGATTAGATTGTTAAATTAATGTTATGTTTACTCTTCCCAAGCCTGGTGCTGAGTGCATAAGCCCACAGTTCTTTGGAATTTTAGAGTTTAGGGATTAATTAATCAGTAGGTAGAGTGGAATCGGTAGCAATTAAGTGACTTGCCCAAGGTCACACAGCTTTCTTGAAAAAGTTGAATTTTACTGCCATTTCTGTGACCAAAGTTAAGAGCCTGATGATAATATGAGAATTATACTTAAGTGTCTGTATCGATGATAGAACCTTCTTACCCCCATTTTCACCCCTAGGAGTAAAATACTGCTCAGAGGAGCAGCTAGGATCTTTGAACATCTGTGATTTCAGTGTTTCTGTGTGTCCCTGCCTCCCCACTCTAGCCCTTCATCACAGATAATCTGGAACTATTTGCCCATGTCAATTAAATTACAGTATTATGCACAGTTTTTGAGCCTATTCTAGACATTTTATATAAATGGAATCACACTTTTGTAGCCTTGTGCACCCAAATTCTGTCATTTAACATGTTTTTAAGGTTTGTCCATGTTGTTCCCTTTATTCTTTTTTAAGACTGAATAATATTCCCGTATATAGATATTACATTTTGTTTGTCCATTCATCAGCTGATAGATATTTAGGTTGTTTCCACTTTATGGCCATTATGAGTAAGGCTGCTATGAAATTTCATGAGCAAATTTTTGTGGGGACCTGTATTTTCTGTTTTCTTGGATATTTACCTAGGAGTTTAAATTGAAATTCTGGGCCATATGCCAACTCTCAGTAAGTTTTTGAGGAATTGGTAAACTGTTTCCTAAAAGGGTATACTATTCTTACATTTCTACCAGCACTATATGAAGTTTCCAGTTTCTGCGCATCCTACCAACACTTGTTATCATCCAGCTGATTCCTTGTGCCTGTCCTAGTATATGTGAAGTAGTTGTATCTCATTGGCATTTGCCTAATGACTAATGATATTCAGCATCTTTTCTAGTACTGATCAGCCATTTGTATATCTTTGGAGAAATGTCTTTTTGGATTCTTTGCCCATTTTTAAGTGGGTAATATGTCTTTTATTCTGGAGTTGTAAGAGTTTTATGTGTTCTAATTATTAATCCCTTATAAGGTACACAATTGGTAAATATTTTCTCCTGTTCTATGTGTTAATTTTTTGCCTGCTTGATAATACCTTTTTTTACCTTTTCTTTTTCATTTTTTAAACTTCTCTTATTACACCTATCATTTCCAGGATAATATCCTTTGATGGACAAAATTTTTCAGTTTTGATGAAGTCCAGCATATCTGTTTTTACTTTGGTTGCTTATGCATTTGATGTCATGTCTAAGAACTTTTGCCTTATCCAAAATCAAATATTTATTTATACCCGTGTTTTCCTCAAGAAGTTTTATAGTTTAAGCTCTTATGCCTATGATCTATTTTGGGCTAATTTTTTTTTATATTTTGTGTGAGGTACAAGTCCAACCTTGTTCTTTTATCTATGTTATTATCTCTTTGTTCTAGCACCATTTGTTCAAAAGACTATTCTTTCTCCATTGAATTGTCTTGACACCATTGTCAAAAAAAATCAGTTGGCCAGGGTGGTGCCTGTAGCTCAGTGGGTAGGACACCAGCCACATACACCAAGGCTGGCGCGTTTGAACCTGGCCTGGGCCAGCTAAAACAACAATAACAACTGCAACAAAAAAAAATAGCCAGGCAAGGTGGTGGGCGCCTGTAGTCCCAGCTACTTGGGAGACTGAAGCAAGAGAAGCACTTAAGCCCAAGAATTGGAGGTTGCTATGAGCTGTGACGCCAGGGTACTCTGAGGGCAACATAGTTAGACTCTGTCTCAAAAAAAAAAAAGAAAGAAAATAAAACAAATAAACATTAAAAAAAAAAAATGAGTTGGCCATAAATTATGGTTTTTTTCTTTTGTTTGTTTGTTTGTTTTTGAGACAGAGTCTTGCTCTTTTGCTCCAGCTAGAGTACAGTGACATTATAACTCTCTGTAGAATTAAACTCCTGGCCTGGACTCTAGATATCCTCCTGCCTAGGCCTCCCTAGTAGCTGGGAATACAAGCTAATGCCACCTCACCCAGCTGATTCTTTTTCTATTTTATGTAGAGATGGGGTCTCACCGTGTTGCTCAGACTGGTCTTGAACTCCTGGCTTCAAGCAATCCTCCTGCCCTGTGTCAACCGCACACTGCATTGCCCAGCTAATTTTTGTATTTTTTGTAAAGACAAGGTCTTGCCATGTTGCTTAGGTTGGTCTCGAGCTCCTGACCTCAAGTGATCCTCCCACCCCCAAAGTGCTGGGGTTACAAACTTGAGTGACCACATCCAAGCTTTCTTGTGTTTGTGCTCTTTGTGCCCTAGTTAAGGAGCCCTTGCCTATTCCAGGGTCACAAAGATGTTCTCTCATGTTATCTTCTAAAGTTTTATAGTTTTAGGTTTTACATTTAGATCTACAATCTACCTGAGTTAATTTTCAAGTAGATCATGAGATAATTTTTCTCTTATTTATTTTTTTGCAAATAGATTGTCACTTGTTCCAGCACCCTTATTTCTCTGTTTCTTCCATTTTTTCCTTTCTTTCTGGGATTCCACTAACACACACATTAGGTTGTTTGAAGTTGTTGCACAGATCATTGATGCTGACTTTCATTCTTTTCATTCTTTTTTTAAAAATCAGGGTTTCATTTTGATACCTTCAATTTTTGTGTCTCCAAATTCACTAATCTTTTCTAGTGTCTATTCTGTTAATTTTATCCAGTGAATTGTTTAATTTCAGATACTATATTGTTCATCTCTAGAAGTTTGATTTGTGTCCTTTTCCTCTAGATCCTTAACTATATGCAGCATTATTTTTCTTTTTTGGAGGCAGAGTCTCACTCTGTGCCCTGGGTATAGTGCCATTTTGTCATAGCTCACAGAAACCTCAAACTATTGGGCTCAAATGTTCCTCTTGTCTCAGCCTCCCAAATAGCTAGGACTATACGTGCCCACCACAACATCCGGTGGGCATTGAGACTGACGGGAGGGTTGTCTCACTCCTGACCTCAGCAGTCCTCCATCTTGACCTCCCAAAGTGCTAGGATTACAGGTGTAATAGTCCAAGCTTACTGCCATTATTTAAGGGTGGAAGAGCCACTGCACCCAGCCAGACGATGTTTATTTTATGTTTTGGGGTGTTAGATTTTGTTATATGCCTTTAAAATGTTGGACTTTGTTTTGGCACAAAGTTGGGTTGCTTAGAATGAGTCGGATTCTTCCAAGACTTTTAATTTAAGCTTTGTTCTGGTGGGTTTAGTCTGAAGAACAATCTTCGGTTTAGGGCATGTATAGAGCCCCACTAACATGACAATATCCTTCTGAGGTCTCTATATGATCCCCCATGTATTACAAGGTCTCTTCTCCGGGAGATTACAAATTATTGCAAGCATAAGTGAGTTTTAGGAACTGTTCGGCCCATTGATTTCTCACCATTCTTTTCCCCAGCCTCATGGGGAGATGATACATATGCTCATGAGTATTCAGTCAAAAAATTTAAGGGGTTCCTTGACGTCCAGAACTGCAGCTCTCTCACTACAGTTTTGTCCTCTCCAATATTGTGACCAATAAATTTCAGCTGCCTCGGTTTTCCAATTACTGATCTCTCCTCTTTTCAACTGGGAAAGACCTCTGGCCTCTGCTTTCTCCTTTCTGTGTTGGAGCTTGGAAATTACTTCATGGCAGGAAGCTTCAACAATTGTAAGGCTTACTTTGTTTCCTTCTCTCAGGATCCTTATTCCTGCACTGCCCATATCCAGTGTTTAAAAACAATAATCTCGTATATTTCATCCAGTTTTTTAGTTATTTATGGTGGAAGGGCAAGGGTCCAAGCTTACTGCAGTTGTCTAAGGTTGGAAGAGTAGCCCCAGATCCTTTGTGGGTTGGAGTTAAAATTGAACAAGGTCACAGTGGGAAGAATTTCTGATTGCCAATCCTGTCCTTCAGAGCTATTCACTGAGAGAACCAAAAGTAGTATATTGCTTAGAAATAACTATGTTTGTACCTTTGGGTTGTCATGTGTTTATCCACAGTATTTCCTGACGTCCTCCCTGTGTTGGGCGAGGGCTAGGATGGGAGGGTGGGTGGAGGCAAGAAGTAAAGGCTGCTGGTCCCACCCCGTGCCCAATGAGCTCCCTTAAGCCTCCCCAAATCCTTCAGTGTTCTTCTGACTCTGCAGTCTTCCCAGCCAGAAAGGCCGGGTTTTTACTTTATGGGTCAACAAATCGTCTTCAAATAATATTCTCAGAAACACATTCTCCTTCCTCAGCAGCAGATGAGGAATCCTGTACTTAAAAATTGCATGCCTTTGAGACTATTAGGGCCAAAGGAAAGAGGAAATATGTTTTCTAAGGGGTGTGTGTGATGGGAGCCCCACCTGTGTAAGCAGGATGATGGGGTGTAGAGAACTATCAATAGAAGCAAAAGTAGGCAAGAAATAAACAACCAGTACCAATTCAGGATGAGACTAAGTTAGTTTCCAAATCCCTCCACCAGGTCAGTGGGTATGTTTGTAAGTAGAAGAGCCCCTGGGATCAGGGTTACAGTTTACTGGGAGGGGCAGAGGATGAAATAGAAGAATGGAATTTCCCTTCGATAAGGAGAAGCCAAGATTTATTAAATCCGTTTATTTTTTGTTGATGTAGTTCCTATGGTTTCCTGTTCTCTACAAATATAATTTTTTTACTGAGAAATTACATAACAGGACACCAGCATTCAAAGTGTACAAATCATCATCTGTGGCTATTTTTAGCGCCAGTTTATCCACCATTTGTTGATAAGAACTTTGTTGGATCTGATTATAGGGTTCTGACCAGAGCTACAATTCTTTGAAATAGAAGAAGCAGGCCACCTCCCTCTACATGGAAGGTCTGTATTTTCTTGCCCCTTCTTTTTTAAGGAGGATGACTATGCCAGAAGAGGAGGGAAGATAGAAGAAACTTTAGGACATGTCTGCAAACTTTTCTTAACATTGGAGAATTGAGAGCTTTGATAATATATGAAAAAGAAATTTCTTCATCTGTTCATTCAAGTCAGAGGGAACAACATGGGCAAGGTTAGGCAGAATAAAGACTCAGTAGTGGGTGGCGCCTGTGGCTCAGTGAGTAGGGCACTGGCCCCATATACCAAGGGTGGCGCGTTCAAACCCAGCCCCGGCTGAACTGCAACAACAACAAATAAATAGCCGGGCATTGTGGTGGGCACCTGTAGTCCCAGCTACTTGAGAGACTGAGGCAAGAGGATCGCCTAAGCCTAGGAACTGGAGGTTGCTGTGAGCCGTGTGACACCACAGCATTCTACTGAGGACGATAAAGTAAGACACTGTCTCTACAAAAAAAAAAAAAAGACTCAGTAGCAAGTGATCCTTGATAGTGGCACAGCTGCTATCATCACTTTTTGCATAGTAATCCCCAAAATGACTTATTTTCTAGCATTTGGAATTTTTAGTCCTGAGGAAGATCCTTCCTACTTCATGGATATTGATTGCTGCTTATAATTAGAATAAGTTTGCTGTGATTCCTGGGGCTGTTGCCTCCCCAACAGCCATCTTTTCTGGGGCCAAGAAAATGTTGTCACTCTGGGCCTTGCACTTTTTTCTCCTTGCTTTTCTTATTTTAGCCAGTTCAGCACAAGACTATCAGGCTGTCTTGATGATGAGTGACATAAGTAAAGGCCGGGAACTATGTAATGCTCAGGAGCTCTTTGGTTGAGCACTAGATGAAGGGGTTGACTTATGATTAGGGGCTATGGTGTACAAAAGTAAATAATATTAAACACTGGAATTACACACATTCAGCATGGCAAGATGTTTACACTATGAGAAGTACAGATGATCTCAGATGGTCTGAGGCAGAGGCTCTTAAAGTGTGGTCCCTGCACCAGCAGCTTCAGCATTACCTAGGAATTTTAAAAAATTTGACAGCTAAGGTTTGGGAGCCATTGGTCTGAGGTAACAGCACAGCCATTGGAATGCCAGGTGAAACTGCCCTCTCTCTTTTTTTTTTTTTTTTCCCCTAAAACCACCCTCTCTTAACTAGTATTTCCTCCCTCCCACTCTCTGTCACATGAGTTCTTAGAGTACTCTTTTTTGTTGTTTGTTTTTGAGACAGAGTCTCAAGCTGTCACCCTGGGTTGAGTGTCATGGTGTCATAACTTGGACCTCGAGCTTGGGCTCAAGTGATCCTCTTGCCTCAGTTTTTCTATTTTTAGTAGAGATGGGATTTTGCTTTTGCTCAGGCTGGTCTCGAACTCATAATCCCCCCCCCCCCCCGACATAGCTGAGGTGTGCAAGATCACCTAAATTAAATGCTCTTAGGGTGTAACTTCACCGTATTCATAATTTTATGGTAATGACATCATCCACGGTTTTTTTTAAATACTCTTTTTAAAGCTGTTTAGATTAATATGCATCTTTTAAAGATTATATTGTTTTTTAAAAAAAGATTGTAACAAACCTGTTAAGTGTAGCTCTGAAGATCAAAGGTGAATGACTCCTAGGCCTGCCTTTTGGGTTATGCTCCTCTAGGGAGTTGACAGACTTCCCTAACTAATAAAATAAAGCATGCTAAGCATGACACCACTGCCCCTGTTCAGGGTATATGCTGCGTTAATCCTCTTTCAGCAGCCTGGTCAAAGTTAGCACCCTACCTTGGTTAGGTAGGGAGTGGCCACTTGAAGATCCAAAGTTAACGATCACTGTTTAGATTGCAGACAACACAGAAATCGCCAACATGCTGAGTAACTGAGAACTACTAAGATAACATGCGTGAGATTACCAGGGGAAATTGTGTGAATGGACCACTGTGCTCCTTCACAGACACTGCTCAGCATCGTGAGGGACTCACAAAGTTCCTTTGGTTCCTTCCTTGGAAACCTCTGTTCATGATAGTCATGCCATCCAAACCGGAAGTTTCTATCAGCGTCTCCAAAACCGTATTTCCCTAGTGCTACTCCCTGGTGATGTTTTCACCAGTCTGTGGCACAATGAAAATACAGCAAAACAATACTATGGCAAATTTTTCTTAAAGCCAAATTTCTTTGAAGAATTGTTCTTTATGACCACACTATGATTTCCTTCCTTTCTAGTGGTAAGATAGCCTTTCTTTCATGAAATAATAGATAGTAGTTTTTAACATCCTTTGCAAAATAAAAAGTTGGCAGCTTATACCAGTTCACCACGTTGTTTGTGACATTTTATTAGGAATTATTTCTCCAATGAACCAGAATATAGCAAAGTTGGAATTATTGTCCTTCCCTGTGAATCCAGCCATTCCCTGGAAGGCTAGAAATATACTTGCCCTGAAGAAGGCGAGTTAATTCCAAAAATGAAATCAAATTGTGTGTTTACAATCAATCGCACACATCCTTGAGAGGCCGAGATGACTGCACTGGGGGCAACATGCAAAGACTTTCCAAACAAAGAGGACAGAAAAAAGCTCCAATCAGTAAGAGTTTGCAGAAATTATTCTAACTTATGAAAAATAGGATGGGACTATTAAAGCAGAGACTTGATTCTTTTTTATTTTTTGAGACAGAGTCTCACTTTGTCACCCTCAGTAGAGTGTCAGTGGCGTCACAGCTCACAGCAACTTCAAACTCTTGGGCTCAAGTGATTCTCTTGCCTCAGCCTCCTGAGGAGCTGGGACTACAGGTGCCCACCACAATGCCTGGCTATTTTTAGACACTGCATCTGGCTCTTGCTCAGGCTGGTCTCAAACTCCTGCCCTCCAGCAATCCACCCATCTCAGCCTCCCAGAGTGCTAGGATTACAGCCATGAGCCACCGCACCCAGCCAAGACTTGGATTTGTTTGGCTCTCCAAGAAAAAAGAAACCCAAACTAATCAAAACAGATACTCCAAGTAGAAAAGTTAAGGTTCAAAAATTACACTCTGTGAGATCACAGTAGAGGGCTTGTAAACTTCAGACTGAGGAACTAATTTCGGTTCTTTGTGTCCTGCAGACAAAAGACATTCATAGAAATCAAAAGACATCCATAGAAATCAAAGTACATATGTTGACCTAAACTTTGAAATAGATTTGGTATGGAAAGACACAAACATTTCTTCACCAGGGAGTGACCCATACTGGGTGTGAAAACCAGTTGACGAACTCTGCAGTGGTCTGTAGAGCCACTAAAACAGTAGCTGCCCTTCAGTCACTTTAAAATCAGACTGCCAGGACTCTCAGAAACGTGGTCAGGTGTCCCCTGACAAGTGTTTTTCTAAAGCTGTCAGATGAATTCAGTGTGCTTTGTGGGCAGAGAACCACTGTGCGATAGGGAAGCAATCGAGGAAAGTCACTGCAGCGGCTTGTGTTGAAGTGTTGGGCATTTCTACCCCCACTCTGGGGGGTAGAGTCACCCTCACTCGGCTTACCCAGAGGGAGTAGTTCCTGTGGTCCCCACCAGATAGGAGCTTCGTAAGACTGAGCCTGGTCTTTCTAACTCACTCCTACATTGGAGACCTAGGACAGAACCTGTGCTCAGTGAGCCAGCGCTCACGTGTGGAAGGCTGCCTGCCAGAACCTGTTATAGAGCTTAGTCATTATTTTGAATTCTTGATCATTTTCTGTCTTTTGATGTTTTAGGGGGGTTTATTTGTTTTGGTTTTTTGGTAAGAGAAAGTGGGGTGTGATGAATTTTTTAGTTGTTCACTACTAGGAATAGTAGGCTGGAACTGGCTGCTCTTGCCTTGGAACTCCCGACCCCCCAGCCTATAAACCCCAGTGACAGTTGGCACTTGGGGTGATTCACAGGTGGGGCACGTAGGAGAATTACCTGCCAGCTTCTTAAGATTATAGTTATCTTATATAACTATAATGCCCAACTTGAATCAGAATCTGCAAGAGTGGAATTTGGGCATGTGTGGTTTTAATAACATTGGTTATTACCTTACTTGAGGGCAGTGGTTTTCAGAATAGTGGGATCAGCACCAGCAGCTTCACCTGTGAGCGTTAATCAATGCAGATTATCAGCCCTCACCCCAGACCTCCTGGATCAGAAACTCAGGGTGAGGCCCAGGTGGCTGTGTGTGGTTTAACAGGCCCTCTGGGGAATTCTGATGCACACTCCGTTTGAGAAGCTCTGCTTTAGGCCATCTTGTTGGGTCTTAACTGCTGTACAACAGAGCATATTTTTTCCAAGCAGCAGTTTGGAGAAAGTGTCTAAGTGAACATCACTTGATAATTTTCTACCTTTTGGCTCAAACCTAACCTCTTTTTCTCTTCCACTGTTGACACATTAATTCAGCAAGCCTACAGGAAGGTCTCTCTGTGTCTGGCCTCCCCTAAGTCTCCCTAGAGACTTTGCCCTTTTCTCTCCTCTCCCAGTCAGGCACCTGGAGATCATAGTACTGTGGTCTTCACTTTACTATATTGTAGCAGGATTAGGTATTTTTATTTATCTAAAATAGAGATGACTGGAAGACTGAGGATCCTGACTGCCTGGGGCTTCCCTCGTGCTTTATAAAGGTGACCACCTCCTGTTAAGGTGGAGCTTCAGTGGAGTCTGAGTTAAGAGCAGAGGTGTATCTGCAAGTGCAGGTGGGGCATTCCTCCATGGAATGCCATCATATCACAGCTCTAGTCCAGTCCCTGTTTTGCCTCCTGGGACAGACTTCTTTTTGAACCTTTGATACATTACATGAATATTCTGTATTTTTTTTCTTTAATTTTTTTCTAATCTTTTTTATCTTTATTTTGTTGTTGTTGTTGTTGTTGCAGTTTTTGGCTGGGGCAGAGTTTGAACTCACCACCTTCAGTATATGGGGCCTGCACCCTACTCCTTGAGCCACAGGCGCTGCCCAATATTCTGTATTTTTAATTCCTGGATTATTGCAAAGCTTTCCAATTTTTCAATTTTAAGTAAGTTTTTCCAAGTTTTGCCTTAATGTTTTACATTTCCACTTTGTTTATTCCACTTTGTTAGTTTTCTCAAGTCAGCAGGGTTCACGGACTTATAATGAGATGATGAATATCAAAGTGCTTTATAAGCCCATAAAATGCTTCTAACTTAAATGCTGTCTGGTAAGCCACTCCAGAAGAAACCGGTCTCCCTGCCTCTAATATTGCCCCTCAGCAACAAGAGCACTTTAGCAAAAACGTGACGCTGACCTTGTTACTTAAAATAACTCGCCAGTGCCATTCTCTTGCCTACAGAAGAATGTCTAAGCTCTTTCTCATTGTCTAGGAGGCTGTCTGTGTCCTGGCCACATTTCTTCCTTCTGTAGCCTCATCTGTCACTCATTCCCACCTCAGATTTTCTGCTTTAGTGATATAATAACAGTGGCTCATCATTACCCACATGGACATTCTGTTCCTTGCCTTCATTGAGCCCTTGCTCAGGTGGCTCCTCTGCCTTTGGTGGTTCCAACATGTTCTCACCTTGCTTCCCCATTAAGACTCAACTTATTGTTTAAACCACTGCGTTGACTGGTATTATATGTTCATGCATTTTTCCTTCTCAAACTATAAACTTTTTATTTAGCTCCTAGCATATAGTAAGCAGGCCAGGCGGTAAGTTTTTTGATCAGAACTAAGAATTCAAAAAGATCTCAGCAATTATAAAAAAGACCATGGAACTTAACAGGGAGAAAAAAATTAACGGTATATTTGGATTTAAAACAAACAAAACAAGTCTCAACTTAAGTATTGAGTACAAGGAGGGAGAAAAATGACTCACCACCATCAGGAGGTTATGTAAAAAAAAAAAAAAAAAAAAGAAAGAAAAGAAAAGAAGGGCTGTGGTTTCATTTGACTTTATGCTTTGTGTGAGTCAGTGGTATAATGCAACTCCAGTAACCTAGTGTTCAGAACAGGGAAAGTAGTAGTCTTCCTGGTCAAACTCTGCAGAAGAGTCATGACCCATTCTATGGGCCTGCTTTAAGAGAAGGTGAGGCATGTGAAAAGGAAGGCAGCTAGAGTAATGAGAAAAGGTGAACCTTACCCTTTGGGGAAGGAAATAGGGGTGTTTCATCTGGAGAAGACAGAGGAGACACAATAATGGTTTGTTTGTTTTTTTTTTTATTTCAGGTTAATGAGAGGTACAAACAACTAGGTTACAATGTTTGCATTTGGCTCCTCTTGTAGTTGTGTCCTGTACCCAAGAGGTGTGCCATATACTGTTACAATGGGGACACAATAATTGTAACCAGATGCCTAAAGAGCTTCTTTCAGTGGACACCTCAAAATGCAGAATTAGACCAAAGAGTGGGAACTCCAAAAAGAACTTTGTGACAATTAGATCTCCTAACAGTGGAATAAGCTGTTTCGTGGGCTCCAGGTCACGTTGGGTTCAACCAGTATCCTTCAGGAAGAAATATTATAGAAAGGATCTGAGCTCCTGAAGGAAGTGTGGACTAGGTATCTTTTTCTCCTGGTCAACTTTGGGGCTCAGTAATTTAAGAGGTTGCTAAATTCATATATATTTAGTGTCCTGGAAGATTTCTGATAGTAATATCTTTGTTCCCCTGGGGAGAAAAATTATGAATAACCTAAATAGAAATTTTTTCTGGGCCAGAAGTCTGAACCTTAGTGGGCTAGTCAGTTATTACACTGTTTGCTTGACATCTATTTAAGAAAGACATCTGATGGTTTCAGAGTATTCAGAGCCTAACGTTCTGCCATGTCCTTTGTGGAAAGTTGAATAAAGTGATGCCTCTTTCCCTTTGCTTTCTTTGCTTTTTAGTTCTGGAAAGTTTTGGCTTCTGGGATGATGTCAGAGGAATTATCTCAGCATCAGAGCTGGTAACAGGATTTCCCTGTACCTTCAAGGTGCCAGGCCTGCCCCAGTACCTCCAGAGCATCACCAGACTAGCCATTGCTGCAGTGTGGGCAGTGGTGGCCAAAAGTGGAGAGCAGACAAGGGATGTTCCCATCTCCTTCTCTCAGCTGTTGGAGTCCACCTTCCCTGAGGTGCGCTTACTGACACTGGAAGCCCTGTTGGACAGGTTCTCATTAGCAGCCTCTGGATCAGGAGAGAAGGAACTGCTGCCCTTGTTGTGCAACATGGGAGAGAAGTTCTTGCTTTTGGCAATGAAGGAAAATCACCCAGAATGTTTCTGTAAGGTAAAGTCTGATGTATTAACCATCCCCTTCTATTCCCCACGTTCTTGCGTGAACCACCGGAATGGTAGAATGATGAAAGTAAGTTCGGGTTTGGGCTCTCCAGGGACATTAGCAAGTAGATTCAACATCCAAAGGATAAGGACTCTCTTTGTATGGTGCTTGGCATGGCTTCATGCATAAAAGAGCACTAAGGAAAGCTTTTGATGATAGTGGTATTAATGGCAGAGATTAACCAAAGACAGAGCAAGCCACTCTGGGATGTTTAGGAAACAGATTGTTGAAAATTAACTGTATGTGTCAGAGGGAGTCTTTGCTGACATGGCTATTTGTGAGCAGATGGCCACGTAGAAAGCATAGTCAAAAAGAAGGAGCACTGGCCTAGGAATGTGGACATTTGGTTATGATCCCAAGTCTCTAGAGACTTCTGGCTAATCATTGTTCTACCCTAACTCAGTCTCCCAAAGGTATAACAAGGGAAATAAAAAGTCGGTGGAGCCGTTTGAAAGATAGACCCACTTAGTGGTACAAGTGAATTTTATTTAGCATATGGAGGCTTTTCCCTGAGTCAGTCTGTCTGTCTTTTTTTTTTTTTTTTTTTTTTTTTTTCTTAATGGTTTTGGTTCACACAGATACTGAAAATTCTGCATTGCATGGATCCCAGTGAGTGGCTTCCCCAGACGGAGCGCTGTGTCCATCTAACCCCAAAGGAATTCTTGATTTGGACAATGGATATTGCTTCTAATGAAAGGTTTGCCCCCAGTGTTCCCTGTACACTCTTGGTAGGATATATGGTTTCATTGTCATTGATGGCACACAATCCAGGCCTTAGGACTCAGGTCCTGGATTGCACTCTAGGCTTCAGCCTAGAAGCTGTGTTCTAACTCAAGCATTGGAATGATGTCAGAGTTTCATTCTGATAACCAAAAGGTAATCACTTCTGAAGGCATTTAGATAACAAGGAGATAGAGATTCCCACTGTTCACATATGCATGGATTATAGACTATCTGCAAAAGCAATCTGTGTTTAAAATAGGTTTGATTTTATTTTGTGTGGTTTTTTGCTTGCTTTTTCTAGATCTGAAATTCACAGCGTAGCTTTGAGGCTTGCATCCAAAGTGATTGCCCATCACATGCAGACATATGCAGAGGTAAGGCTTGTTCTTTTCCTGTTCAGGGGCCTGGGGTTTGTGCTCTCTTTTGCCCAGAAGGTATCAGTAAAAGTGAAGTGTCTTAGCAGACAGTATCACTGTGACGTATATATGTAGCCTCTACAAAATTATTGGTTTTTGTTGGTTTTTCACTTTGAGTATAAATTATGAAGACTTTTTTGAGCACCACCTTTTTTTTTCTCTTATTTTGAGCATTTCTGATTAGCATCCTTGAGGGTAACACAACCTCTCTCCCAACACACATGCCCAAACCTCTTATTTTTTTCTCCATTTTCCTAGCTAGATTCCTTATGTAAAGAGGAAAAACCAAGTCAATTCCACAAATATTTAGGATTTCAACCTAGTGAACTAAGTATGAAAATATATTTCTATGGCTTAAATATTCCCCTAGAATGTGGCCCAGCTGCCTCTGGATGGAGGCCCACATTTGACCCACCTGTTTTACATGTCCTTCGGGGGTTAGGTGGAAGTAAAATAAGAAAAGCAGCTTCCCGGGAAGATGCCTTAAGACAAAGACATACATACTTAGGTGCATGTAAGAAAGATAGTACCCTCAGAGGATTATAAGTAGAAGGCAGCCAATGCCACTGGAAAATTACCTGAAGGTCTTGGTTACACTACTACACTGTGCTAGTGGTGGCATGACATTATGGACTCTTGAGTTCTTACCATAAGCATAGCCCTGAGATAGGTACTGAAGGTACAAAGATGAACAAAGACCAGAGGTACAGTCTAACGAAAGAAAGGGGGCATCATGTAATTACATGGACTGTAGGAATCCAGAGGAAGGATGGAGTGTTTGAGCACTGAGGAAAACATCACAGAGGAGATGAGGCTGGCCTTGGGTAACACCAGAGGGTGAGAATTAACAAGCATATGATTTTCTTGATCTGACATTCAAAGGCAGACCAGGGGACTAAACCTAGGAGATCTCCAAGAGATACAAAAAGCCAAAAAAAGGTCTGGTGGGGCGGGAGAAGTATAGGCAAGGAGATGATTTGCTAAAAATCTGTAGACTAGAGAAAAACACGTGAAGTTCTAAGTAGTCACAAAGCAGCCTAACAAGCCTACCAAAGCATCATTCTTACTTAAAATAACCACTTGTCATCTGCATTTTAAAGGCACTACTTGGTACTTTTTTTTTTTTTTTTTTTTTTTTTTGGTGAAACGGAGTCTCACTTTGTCACCCCGGATAGAGTGCTCTGGTGTCATAGCTCACAGCAACCACTAACTCTTGGGCTCAAATGATTCTCTTGCCACAGCCTCCCAAGTACCTGGGACTACAGGCACCTGCCACAATGCCTGACTATTTTTAGAGATGGGGTCTGGCTCTAGCTCTGGCTGGTCTCAAACTTCTGAGCTCAGGCCATCCATCCACCTCGGCCTCCTAAAGTGCTGGGATTAGAACCTCTGGGATACTGCAAAGGCAGTCCTAAGAGGGAAATTTATAGCACTGCAAGCCTTCCTCAAGAAAACGGAAAGAGAGAAAGTTAATAACTTAACAGAACATCTCAAGCAACTGGAGAAGGAAGAATGCTCCAACCCCAAACCCAGCAGAAGAAAAAAAATAACCAAAATCAGAGCAGAATTAAATGAAATCAAAAACCAAAGAAGTATACCACAGATCAATAAATCCAAAAGTTGCTTTTTTGAAAAGATCAATAAAATAAGAGAACTCAAACATATTAGCAAGAAAAGAACACATGACCCCATCTCAGGATGGGCAAGGGACTTGAAGAGAAACTTCTCTAAAGAAGACAGATGTGCGATCTACAAACACATGAAAAAAAGCTCATCATCCTTAATCATCAGAGAAATGCAAATCAAAACTACTTTGAGATATCACCTAACCCCAGAAAGAGTAGCCCACATAACACAATCCCAAAACCAGAGATGTTGGCGTGGATGTGGAGAAAAGGGCACACTTCTACACTGCTGGTGGGAATGCCCACTAATACGTTCCTTCTGGAAGGATGTTTGGAGAATACTTAGAGATCTAAAAATAGACCTCCCATTCGATCCTATAATTTATTTACTAGGTTTATACCCAGAAGACCAAAATTCACAATATAACAAAGACATCTGTACCAGAATGTTTATTGCAGCCCAATTCATAATTCCTAAGTCATGGAAGAAGCCCAAGTGTCCATCGACCCACGAATGGACTAGCAAACTGTGGTACATGTATACCATGGAATACTATACAGCCTTAAAGAAAGATGGAGACTTTACCTCTTTCATGTTTACATGGATGGAGCTGGAACATATTCTTCTTAGCAAAGTATCTCAGGTATGGAAGAAAAAGTATCCAATGTACTCAGCCCTACTATGAAGCTAAATTA